>JARJDR010012427.1:0-12250 GCA_030264135.1 Myllaena sp. GC000078 | reverse complement strand
TGATTCTATCACTATGAGAGAAACAAAACCAGAGAAAACTCAAGGGAGCGTTCAACCAAATAACTAGTCGTGGCTGGTCGCGTCCCAGCCCCGAAAAAGCAAAACATATGCAGGTATAGTAAATTCACAGGGAGATGTCTCACGGTAGTTAGATAAATTTGTGCATGGTGTCATGACTTTACGAACGGAGCATAGCGAGTACTCTCTGACTATTTCAAGGGTGCATAACATTGTCGGTTGTTGGTTCTTCTAGCTGGACATACCTCTGCGATTAGATAAAGCTAGATGTATCTTCGCTCTTGCTTGCACTTTAACTTTAGCATGGGCTTGCGAATTTCGATTTTACACACGTTGTCAGGCACGGCTCGAGGACAGTGCATGACAGTGCCCCAGTTGGCCCCAGTGCCGGCTGTACGATTTGAACCATTTTGAACGGTTGCTAACGAGCTCAACGAGCTTACCGAGGCCGCGGAGGTTACGAGCGTTACGAGCACGACGAGCACCACGAGCCCCACGAGCACTACGTGGGAACGGAACCGTGGGAACGATCTTGTGTGATCTTGTGCGATCAAGAATAACTGCTGGTCGCGCTGGTGCAGGCTGGCCTCCTATCACGCTCGCCAGCTTTTTAATTTTTGCTCAGTTTTGCCTATTAAAGTGCAATAAAATCCGGCGTGCAATGGAGAAGCAGTGCAGCAGCACCCCAACCAAAAAGCCAGTCACATTCCGCGGTATTCTCTTAGAGCAAACGACGGGCAGCAGCAGCAGCAGCAGCAACAGTAGCGGCAGCAATACGGCATGCCGCACACCACCTTCACGACACGGCAAGGTGAAGAACCCCTTCGATCGCGTCCTACGTGAGCATCTCGGCACAAATTTCCTCAGGTAAGTACATAGTGTCTTCCTACATTTTCTACCACGCACAATTCTTAATACATCAGCAAATGCTTGTCTCGCGCAGTCCGTCGTTGTTCACGGTAAAGCCGCCACCGCCGTGCGAAGAGTGGAAGTGGACGATCGACGAACTCTCGCTGATCAAGCCAGCCGATATCGACGACTCGGAGGTGCACAATCAATACGAATCGCCCGATTCGCAGATCGAGTCGATCACGCGCTCCAAGATCGACTCGTTTTTCGGCCGCGCGGAGATCGTGCCCAGTCCCATGCATCAGCCGTGCAAGTCCGTGCCGCTGATCAAGACCTCTACCAGCAGTGTGGACAGTGAGGTGGAGGTAATGGCCTCGTCGGCGCAGACCGTATTGACCCTGCCACCTATTCTACCCGAGCATGTAGAAAACGTGCTGAAGCCGTACTTTAGCTACACTGCGAACCAACAAGCCACCTGGGCAGTGGAAGAGAATAACCGATTGTATAAGCGATTGTTTGAGGATCAATTTGCTAAGGTGGCATCTGAAGAAGAAGAAGAGGAGGAGGAGGAGGTAGTTGTGCAATCGCCGGCGAGGTGCTCGCCCCAGGCGTCCGTGCGTTTTATGCGCCAGAGCACAATGTCCCAGTTGCGTACGATGGGTACGCCTGGCCAGCCGAACAATACAGCCGTCATGGACGAATGTGGATTGTCGCCCATCAGCTGTAAAGATGTCCTGCCTAGATGTCCTAGTCATAGTGAATCCATGGAGGCATCATTCAATGTTCCTAATTGCTCAGTGCTGGATGAACCAAGTGAATCACCAGCAGGTACATCATACGCACTTCTCCTTAATCATCATTACTGATACGGTTTTCTCTGCTAGATTGCTCACATTCTTCATTGGGCACATCAACCAGCAACAACTGGGAGTTGGAATACAAAGAATTGCAATCGCCGGCGCGGAAGAATCTGAGCGCATGGAATGAAATGGACGTTTCTCAATCGAACACGCCCAAGCAGCGGATCATTCTGTCGCATCGCAAGAAGTTATCCGATAGTTTTGGTGCCGATGGTGCGCCCTCGGACAACGAGCTAGAATTGATGGTCACCTCGCAGACGAACGTCATCATGCAGCCCGACGACAGCGAGTCCGGTTACCAATCGAATCATTTCAGCGAGATGAAGGAGAATGTTTCGTCCAGCAAAGACGCGCCTTGGGAGTCGCTCGATGTGGTCTCGTCCACGCCGACAAAGAAACGGAAACATCGGCAATGATGGTAGATGTTGCTTGTGTAAACCAGTCCAGTCCAATCTGGTGAATGTTATGGAAATGCCTATTGCTTAACTTTTACAAACCGACTTGTTTTCGTTTAGGGATGCAAATCATTTGCTTGTTTGTTGGTGGGCTACATTTATAGTCTATGACAAATCTACCGAAAGACGTTCAATTCCAAACGACAAGAAGTCAGCACGATTTTACAAAGAGTATTCTTTTGAAAATTTTTAGGAAAAGTAAACTTAGTGTTTTACAAATATACAAATTGAAAAGGAGCTCAACAACCCATTTGCAAACACAAATTCGCGATACATTTGCCAACATTTCCAGCCGCGCTCAAGTTGGATTGAATGCCCAATTGATAGACCCTCGTGAGAATACTCTTGGCATACTCTTGCATAACGATAATCAACTCCGGGAGTCGATCTAAGATCGTCTCAACCACATCGGCATCCTTGCTATCCAAACACGAAAGCACCGCCGGCAAGGCGTCTTTGCTCGCCTTCGGATTGTGCTTCAAATAGCGCGTCATCAATTTAATGGCAACCACACGCACTTGCCCATTACGCGAATCAATGCGATTGTACAAGTGGCGCGCAATGGGCGCGAGTAAATGCGCGCGCTTGGCAGTGAGATGCTCGATCTCCTGCAGGTAGGCAAGCGGATCCGTGCTCTGAATGCCCACGACCAGCGCCTGCCAGTTGGGTGGCGGCGGTTGCAGCACGGGCGCCGTCGGCGTCCCCACGAGTATCTCCGTGCAGCGGCGCGTCTGTGAATCGCCGCCGGAAGCCAGCGCCACGGACGCTAACAAAGGCCGGACGCACGGATGCACGCCTTCGATGTCGTTGAAGACGTACCCTTGTCGCTGGAGGTAACTGATCGCGTTGTGCATGTCGTGCATCATCCAGTCCTGAATGAAGTTCGCAATGCTCTGGACGATCGAGCCCAACTCTCGATTCATCCCGTGCGTTTTGATAAGCTCCACAAAGCCATCGAGCAGAGGGTAGAGCGTATGCGTTTCCTTGTAGATCATCGGTTGCAGCAGCTCCATGAGGCCGCACACCTGTCCGAAGAGCAGTAAATGACTGCGCGATTTCAGCAGCTTCCAATCGTACAGGCTGCGTCCTTGTAGACTGGACGCCAGCATCGGCAGCTGGCGGAGCATCAGATCCGGATGCGACGCCGCCAGTTTCCTCGCGCACAACTCGAGATCGTTGCTCTTCTGATGCCAGTCCTTCATGCGCGTGTTGGCGGTCATCGCGCTTAGAATCGAGTGCGAGATGATGTCGAGCGCACTGAGACTCGACTTGTTGAAACGAAAGTCGTTCAGTTGCCGTTGATTGAGATGAGCACCGATGCGCGGCAGCTGCATGTAGAGCATGAGGAGTAAATCGTGAGCGCGCGGCTCGCGCGTATCCATCCCGACCAGCTTCTGCACAATGCCTTCGGTCAGGCTGTGCACGTTATTTTTGGTGTTGTTCATGGACACAAGAATGAGCGCCAGTCTTCGCTCCATGGCGTCATGTAGTTTCGCCTCTGCGATGATGTAGTCGATCATGGTGAGCGTCTTTGCTTCGTCGAGGTTTAACACGTCCGTGGGTTTGTGGTGTTTCGGCGTGGACTTATCGCGTCCCTGCCACAACCTCGGCGACTTGGCGAGCGCTTCGAGAAAGTCCAACACCGCGGTCGGGCAATGCAGCGAGTTGGCGGCGCCGGTGCCATCGAGGAGGTAATCCACCACCTTGCTGAGCGTCCGCCAACTGGCGCGCTGCAGCACGATCGACGTGAGGAGCGGTCTGTAGGGGAACTGTTGCTTGTAGAATAACAATTCCATCTGGCCGGGATTGGAATCGACGTTCGCCATTTCCAGCTCGACGATGGCGAGCCAATCGACCATCAGACCAGTGTTCTGCTCGCAGCGATTGTGCACCAGCTCGCGGCTAATGTGCTGCGCCAGTGTCTTGGAGTTGTTCAACAGCGCATCCACTCGATTGAGTTTCTTCGATGGGTCATCCACATCCATCGCCATATCGACGGCTTCCAAATACTTTCGCAACAGCTGCTCGCCAGGCACAAACACGAGGTATTTCTGTGCCAGCCGTATCGTCCTCTCATCGCGGTGCCGTTGGTTGAAAACACTTCGGAGGATTGTTTGCACTTTCATTGTTTTGCTGGCGCGCACCAAGTCATCTCTGCCAAGCTGCTCTAAAAATGTCAATATAGTTGCGATATCTTCAGTTTCGACACCGCGACATATTTGATTAACAGTGAGCATGCTAGTAGCATTGCTCTCATAAAAAACCTTCCTTAAGGAAGCAGTGATATCGATGGAGGAGGCATTGGGGTCCATCTTTTCTATGACGGGCAGCGTCTTCTTTGTCTCAAACGCAATGTCCATCTCCTCATCGTACGACGGTGTGCTTTGCATTTCCAACGCCTTCACGAAGATCTTGCCACCAACAGCGCCTCGGCGATTTTGAACGTCCACTAATTGAATCATGTAGGTTTTATCCAACACGGAATCAATGACTAGGGTGGGTTGGGTGACGGTCACCCGATCAAGAACATGCAAGAGTTTGCTTATTGACGCGACCGGTATGCCGAACGATTGGATGAAGAGGACGAGTTGCGATGCCTCCAATTTCTGCACGGCGGCGTCGAGCAAGCGTGGCACGTTCGATCGAATCATTCGCAACTTCAGCCAGTCCGGCGTGATGTTGACTTCTTCGGCTAGATCCAGAGACGTGGCCTTCGGATGCTCCTCGTTGGGTGGAAACCAGAAATTCAGAATACCGCTGAACGCCTCGTTGTCTTCGATGGGGCCATGCGTGAGCAGGATGATGGACGCATGAATGATGACGTTCATCATGGTGCAATGCTCGCCGTTTGCCCAGGTGATCATCACGTGCTCCTGACTATCAGGGCCGTAGCAGATCTCGTTCGAAGTGCGCGCGATTTGGAAGTACAACCAGAACGTACTCAGCAGGCATTTCACCGTCTCCATATTCTCGCCCGGCAAGATATAATGCGTAATACTGTTGCGCTCGATGACCAGCGTGGCCAGGTCGAACACCATCTCGAAGATGTTGACCATCGACGCGTTGAGCAGGCCTTGCGTGCACAGAAACGATATGTAGTTGGCGACGTGCACGGGATTCGTCTCAATGAGCAGCGCTTGTCGCAGGTAGAGGATCAACATCGGGCGCACAGTTGGCAAATGCGCGAATTGCACCATGTCCTGTAAGAGCCACAGTGCGCTGGCGCTCTCCTCCACCTCCGCCGTGTTGCTCTCGGACGATAGGAGCAGCGTCAGACCGCGGATGGCGGGCGCACGACTCGACGCATACAGGGAGGTTAAGCGGCGCAGCAGATACTCCAACACCTCGCACGCCATCGTTGCATCCTTCCCGCTGATGATCTGTCGCAGATACACCAGCACGTGCGCGTGTTTCGTCAATTTCTCCATGGGCCCCGTGGAGAGCAGATACTCGCAGAGACACTGCACGGGCAGATCGGCAAGCGATCCCTCGGTGAAGTGCACCAGCTCGGCCAGCCAGGGCATATTCGCCGTGCCGTGATGCCCATGATGTCGCGTCATGATCTCCAGCAGGAAATCCGGCTGGCGCGAGCGACACAGCAGATGCCCGAGGCGCAGCGCCGCGTTCAACTTCTGCAGCTGCTCGAGCACCAGCTTCGGCGGTTTGCGCGGCGCACCCGACGGATCCAAGCCCATCAACTGCGCCAGCAAATGGCTGCTTTGCTCGTTGATCTCCGCGCCGGTGGTCGCTGCGGCAAGGTGCGTCTCGAACTCCAGAATCGTCTGCCGCTCGATGGCCAGAATCTGTTGCTCTTTGAGCGAATAATCCTCGGCGACGTCACCCGCCATCATCGTAGGCGGCGGATACGAAAAGCAATTCGTTATGCACATCTCCATAAACATGCGGAGCGTGGGATACTTCTCCCATGCCAGCGCTCCAAACGTGGTCGGGTTGTGCGCACCGAGAATCAGGAGCAGCATCAGGCTCTTCCAATACACCTGCGTAATGGCCAATTTGGGGGCCATGTACCCCGCCGGCAAGGCGATTACTTCCGGCGGATGGTAGCTCGACATGTTGAAGAAGAAGTCGACGATTTCAATCTTGTCCATTGTCAGCGGCGGCAGGGAATCCTCGGGGATGCCGCCCGCACGTCGCACAATCTGGTCGGCGATATCAATCACCTCCATCGGCGCCAAGACATTGTCTTTGGAGATCCCGATGAGCAGCAGGCGCAGCAGAGTGGCTTGTGCAAGGGGCACTTCACCAGCCAATCGTAGAAACAGTATGCGCTCGTTCTCCCCCGGCCAGGAATCGACTTTGTAGTACGCTTCGGGCTGCTCGAGCAGCAGCACCTTGAGCAATGCATGCTGGGCGACCTCCAGCGGTGGTCGGAACACTTTGTAGCCCCAGTCGTGCAGCCAGGTGACGGCTTCGCGCTGCATATTGCTCACCTGCGCCTGGAACGCGTGCAGCACGCCCAGATCGCGCTTGCTCTGCGTCGACGCGTCGCGCACCTGCGGCGTCACGCTCAGCAGCATGCACATCGCCAGCAGGTCGAGCATCGATTGGAAGACGCGATCCTTCACCTCGGACTCGCGCAGCAGCTTCTCGTTGTCCTTCTCCTTCCGCTCGCGCACCAGCGAGCGCACGATTAGCAGCAGATTGAAGTCGTGCTTGAGCACGCGATTCATCTCCTTGAATAGCGCGCGCAGCGAGCGCAGGTAGTCGTCCTTGTTGAGCAACAGCTCCAGAATGATATCGCCGAACGCGTCGGAGCTCGCCTCGGGCGCGACTTGAAACAGCGTGTTGATGATGAAGAGATTGTTCGCATTGCGCACGTTGGACAGCTCATTGTAAATGGTGTATTTCATCAGCGGCGCCAGCACGTCGGGCATGGCGAGCACCATTTCGCGTAGGCAATTGTTGAAGAAGTTCACCATCGGTTTGCTCTTCAGACGCAGCTTGCTCAATTGCACGACCACCTCGAAGTGGCGCGGAGTTTGCGCGGTGCAATTGTAGCAGACGTACGCGAGCAGCTCTTGCGCAGGCTTCATGAGTTTGTGATTGTGAATCCAGGTCTCCAGACGGGAGACGGCTATCATGCGTATCTCCACCAGTCCGCACATCGACGAGAGCAATCGAAGAAAGTTCTTGGTGAATGCTTCCGGCTGCTGGCGGCGCGTGATTTGCTCTTGGATTGCTTCCAACACCAGCGTCTCCACTTGCGATTGGATGTGCGTGTAACGAGAGAACACGTTTATCGACCACGTCTCCACGTTGCTTCGATGTTCAGCAGCCACTAAATGAACATGCGCAATTATGGAAACTATGGAAATTATGGCACAATGGATGAATGGAAATTATACCTTCATCATCGTCGTTGGCATTGACAGTGAGAGGACTTCCCGTTTCTCTCCCGGCTGGCGCCGTCCAAGTGTCCGTGATGGTGAGCAGTGACTTGGGTGGCACTTTCGTGTTAAACACCGCAATGATATTGTCGACGAAGGGTTTGCAATAGATATTGTCAATCCACACTCTCTCACCCACAGCATCCTCAATATACAACTACAAATATATGCACTGGTCAATAAAATATGGATACAATACTTTCTAAATTATTATACACACCCGAAGAAATGATTCCGGCCAAGTTGCACTCTCCCTGTACGCCATAAGAAGGATGTTAACAAACAAAATCTGATGGTACATATTAGGCTTGGTGCTCTTCACTGTGCCACCAGCATTGGGCTCACGCTTAAGACAATGCATCAGTGCAGAAGTAACCAATTCATGTTGCAACAATGTAGGATACACTTGACAAAGCAGCATAACTGAAGAGTAGGTGATTTTGCATGGTTTCAACCGTGGCGGTGAACGCAAAGTGCGTAATGCTCCAAGGACAAGACAAACCTAATCATGCACAAGTTAATTATAAGCCCAAGGCACAAATTTGATGTATATCTTACAGCCTTTTCCGTATCATTCACACGTAGACTGGCTTCTACAGCAGGTAGAAGTTCAGCAGAATCTACTTCAATTGCACAAGCTTCCCATGCTTCCTGGTTATCTGCTGGTGCCAATTGTGATGAGCTTGATAGGGTCGACGAGGACGACGGCGTGCGTGATAGTGACTTGAGCTTCTTCAACGGAGGCACTTGTGAACCGCCGATGTTGGGTGGTGTTTCACGCTTGCGTTCGGATACATGAGCTAGAATACACAAAACCATTACAGCATTGTTGTTGGATGTATATACGTTTTTACCTTTTGCGCTGGCGGATGCGACCACTGGTGTTTTTGGCATAATCGATACATTTCTTTTCTGCGGATCGGTGTCGCGGCTAGTTGCCGCTGATTTCGAGCCAAGAGCGATGAATAAGTCGGGCGGTGTAATTTTACCCTTGTACGGACCACGCGTGCCAGATGGTGGTTTGTTACGATCCATTATTGCAAATGGGTAATGAATGCAGAGATCAGCTTAAAACCTCTTCTGATTGATACGAGCGATAGGATAACAGAAAACTGATCAAACACTCGAGGCAATGAGTTAGGGTACAATATTGCATTGGCCCACACCGGCGAAAACGCGCATAATAACAGAATTTGCCCGGCGTGCGCGAATAATTAACGCAAATTACCGCAATCAGCAATGAACTCAGTGAACCTACAAATTAGTTTCACATCTGGCTGGTGCTGCCCTCATCTTCCTCAGCGAGTGCCTGGCGGGTGCTTTGCATACTAAATACATATTCAACTTCCGTCTGCTTCCGTCATTTAGTTCGTTGAGCAATGATTAGCAATGACAACAAGTCCTGCAAGTCATGCAATTGCAATTTGTCATCATTCTACAACGATTTTACACATTCCGCATTCAATATGTATCCGAACCTGTGCAATCCGGAGGTCCGGCCAAACACGCACTTGAATCCATGCTCCGAACCGGCGGCGCCCTCATCCGCAGCGAGCGTCGTCGCCAAGTACGGTTTCAGTATTCTTGCATTCTGCCTCGCCGCCTGCATAGTGTCGCAGGCACGCCGCTACGGGCACGTGCTGTCCGCGACCAGCGGCGACGCGCACCAGCAGCCGGACGTGAACGTCGTCGTCATCCAGGAGCAGATGCGCAACGTGCGCAGCGCCATCGAGCAAATACATCAAACGAAGACCGAGATGGATCAATTGTACGAGCAGATGCACAAGATGCTGAGTAACTGCCGCGACCTAGCAGCGGCCAAGTCCGACGGTGATAGTGTCGATGCCCCGGGTAAGACTGCCACCGACAATAATGCGGCGACCGAAGCGCTTCTCGATCGCAAGCTGCAGGAGGCGTTTGATCTGTACGACGCCGATAAGACTGGCTTGGTGGACTATGCGCTTGGATCGGCTGGTAAGTCTCTTGCGCCGCTAACTTTTGGTGTTCACTTGGGTGTTTTTTCTTAGGTGGCATGGCGGTGGCGTCACGCGGCACCGTCAACTATCGCGGCGTGGATGAGGTGAAATTCTTGGGGATGACGCTCTGCTCGAAGCCGCATGGTCCCGAACTTATTTTAGATGTAAGTCTCTCTCTCACTCGCTCTTCTCACTTCCATGAGCAAAAGGTTGACTTGAGTTGTAATGTGTTAAGCAGCCATCGAATGCACCGGGTCATTGCTGGGCGTTCAAGGGTGAGAGCGGCGCCGTGCTTGTGCAAATGTTTGCCACCATCCGGGTGACGGGCGTGACGCTGGAGCACGTGTCGAAACTAGTGGCGCCCGAGTACGCGCACGGATCGGCACCGCGTGAATTCAGCATCTATGTACGTAAGAGAATCAATGATCGAACTGATATAGACTTATCCGTTTTTCGCACAGGGCGTGACTGCGAAGGCGAAAAGCATTTGCTATGGACGCTTCACTTATAACGGTGATGGTCCCGCGAGGCAGTACTTTGCAATCGATGCGCAAGATTCTGCGGTACGCCGCGTCGAGATGCGCGTGCATAATAATCATGGTAATGTCGAGTACACGTGCCTTTACCGCTTACGTGTCCATGGACAACCAACTGATAACACCGCCGACAATGATATGGCAGTGGTGAGCACAAGCGAATCGCGCTCAGCCAACTGTTGTCATACTCGTACCTAACAACAACAACAACAACAACAACGAAAAACGCACCACTTCTTAATGATAAGTAATAATGAGCTAAATTTGATGCGGATTTTATCTAGAAAATGAATATTTACTTATAATACAAGAGCGTGTGTGCTTTGTTTTAATCTTACTATTGTATTGTGATTGTAACTCGGGGAATTCCAATTCCCGCAACCCTGCTGACAACATTTGTGACACATGACGATGCACGCCCACGCCATAGCCATATTCATGACACGCATCCAAGAAGTGAGCTTACTGATGCACTTTTTGAATGGTGAAGTGAGAAGGTGAATGCTATGAATAAATACGATGAAAACAAATGGCTCAGTGCGCTCAGTGTAAACACATGTTGCACATGTTGCCTTTGGTTTGTGCCTCATTTGCGACCCACGACCAGATTTACGAAATGCGAAGTCCCGAGTGAATCAGCCACGTTCCATTCGACAAGGTTTTTAACTCGCGTTGCCTCGTGTATTGCATCCAGATTACGCCACCGCGATGGATATTTATTTCGTTTTCCTCCTCATGTTTACCTACTCAATGCTAGGAATTCGAGCTTACAAGAATGGCGAGTGATATTGCACGTTGTATTCTCATCAATCAGTAACTTGAATTTGCCTTTTCAGATTCTCTCAACAACATCTGCTTGAGCAAAGACACCGTGAAACTCGGCACTGCCTCCCAGTCCGCGATGCTCATCTCCAAGCATTCCTTCTACTTCAAGAAAAAGGAATGCAGATTCGAAGTGAAGGCAAAAGGATTCTTCTCAAGTATGATCAGTGACGAAGCAACTGGCATCTTTGCTGTGGTGCAACACATGAAGCTGCGCCGCGATAACGCCACCAGGAAGTGCATTGATTATGTGCAGTTCAAGGGTGCAAATGGTGAGATGAGTGCACAGCTCTGTGATAACATGGACGTGCGCTATGCAATGAACGGCCAGCAAGTTGCGCATCAAAGTGTATCGGAAGCGTGGATCGACGACAGGTTAACACCGAACAGCTTTGATGATCCGCGCGGCCACATCACGGTCAGCTTCTACATCGGGCCGAGTGAGCCGGCCGAACAAAGCGAGTTGGTGATTGCATTCACCGCCTACAAGTTGTGTCATAATAGCGGTTACCGATTGTGTTCCAACGACAAGAGCAAGTGCATCTATGAAGCGTTCTTTGGCGATGGCGTTATGAATTGCCCGTATTATGATTGTCCGGATGAAGGTGGCTGTGGATCAACGGAACCGGCGCACGTGGATGATTCGATGTCGATTGGAACGCATGTGTTAATCGGCTCGGCGACAAGTCTTGTCGTATCGTTTGGTATCTTTATATGTTGCATCTACACGTGCAGAAAGTATGGGAAGTTATGTTGGGCCGAGGAGTTTGCGACCGTTCGACCTCCACAGACGCCTGCTGTGGTTGAGGCCGCCACTGCGGAGATGGCTACTTTACAGACGGCTTCGGCACCACCATTGCAGATACCTGGTGGGGAAGATAAAGATATGCCACCTTCTTATGAGAGTCTGTTTCCTTACACATCTGTGCGATAAGATTATGCTCCAAATGTACAGTACATAATAATTCTCGATTTAAGCTACTTTTTGTACATAGACTACTCATATTGTTGTGTGATAAGGAAAATGTGTAATCTCAATTATGGGTTATTTTTCATTTCGTATTGTGATAAATTTTGGACGATTGTGTCGTGAAACGCAACATTATGTGAACAAATTTACTTATTTGGCATTCTAAATAATTAATTAAAAACTACGCGTGATTTTTTTTGGGAATTTCGTTATATGTAGTACGTGTGTTTGTGAATATTACATTACTCATTTTCTATTCAATTTGCATATTTGTAATTGATGGCATTTTGCATACTGTTTGTACTTCTTGTGAATTTATAATCTATTTATATAAATATACATACGTATCACAGAGT
>JARJDR010012426.1:0-11678 GCA_030264135.1 Myllaena sp. GC000078 | reverse complement strand
TTTGTGCGTGTGCTGCGCGGAACAATGCATTAAACGCGTTGGTGGCGAGTGCATAACGCAAATCGTCGCGATGGCCGACGACGCAGTGCCCGACGGTGGCGATGGTGCCGATGGTTTATCCGCATCGATGATGGAATTCGACGGACCGCCGCCGCTCACGGCCCACACCTCGTCGCCACCGCCGCTCACGACGGAGCCGGCGTCCACGCCACCACCGCTGGAGGCGATGGTGGACGACGAGCACCTGCAGCAGCAGCAGCAGCATGCCGACCACGACGGTGGAGGTGGCAGCGACGACGGGATGTACGACGGGGAGCCGCCGATGGGCAGCGGCTTCGAGAACGACATCGACATGGAGGAGGAGTTCCGCGGACGCGGACGCGGTTTTAGGTATGCTCCTCCCCAGATTTGCGATTGTTTCTTGGTGTATAACGAAGGTATTTGGGGTAGAAATTGGACGGGTGGAGCTGACGCCGGTCCACGATTCCGCGGCCGTGGTTACGGACCTGGTGGGCCACCGGGTTTCCGCGGACGTGGTGGCCCACCACCGCCGATGTTCGGCCGTGGCGGCGGCGGAGCGACCGGCCCGCGCAATGGCACTGCCTTTCCTGGTGGTGGCCCGCCGCCAGGTTTCACCGGCTCAAACTGGGGACCGCCAGGACAGATGGGCGCACCACCGAATATGATGGCCGGGAATTTTGGGCCGCCTGGATTGCTGGGCGGTCCACCCACCGGCCCGCCGCCCTTGATGGGCAGCAATGGGCAGTTTGCCGCGGCGACAACTCAACCACCACCGTTGGTAAGCACTATCTTTACTGCAATTGCACAGGAGATTAATGATTCAAGTGTGCTTATTAGGATATTAATGCTGAGATCTGGGTGGAGACCAAGTCGCCGGATGGGAAGCCGTACTACTACAACGCGCGCACCAGGGAGACGACGTGGACGAAGCCGGACGGACCGAATATTAAGGTAATCCTGCAGGACCAGGTGGAGGCGATGGCGCAGGCGGCCACGGTGGGGCAGATGGCACCGGGCACAACGACCGCCGCGCAGGCAGCGCTTGCGCAAGCGAATATCACCAATAAACCTGAAGGTAACTACACTCTCCCCCGTTTATTGGTCTTGTTATTGACTTTTTACTGTTTTTCAGAAGACGACTTGGAGAAGCAAGCGAACGGCATGCCGCCTATGATGATGCAACCTCCACCAGGGATGGCACGTTTTCCTGCGCCCATCGCCGGTCAGTTTGGCGGACCGCCGTTCGGTATGCCGCCGCCCGGTTTCCAGGCCGGCTGGGGTGCACCTGGTGGCGCACCAGCACCGTGGTCGACTGCCCTCCCGCCGGGCGCCGCTGCACCGTGGGGTATTATGCCCACCATGTCGGCGCTGCCCGCTATCGACGAGGCGGCCATCATGTCGAAGATCGATCCGGATCTCATCGCCCGAGCCACCGAGTGGACGGAGCACAAGGCACCCGACGGCCGCTTTTATTACTACCACGCCAAGAAGGGCGAGTCCGTCTGGGAGAAACCGCAGGAGATGAAGGATCTTGAAAGTAAGTGACTTACATTCCTCCAACTGAATAGCGTCAGTCTCTAATCGGTTTTGGTTGTGTGCAGCTGCAAAATTAGCCGCTGCCCAAGGTATATCAACGCGTCCGATGGACGGTGGCGGTATGCTGGTCGACGATGGTCCAGGTAAGCAGGAACAGGTAAATGGTGAGTTGCTGGCGGCCGACGGCGGTCAGTCGAAGGACGACGACACCAAAGCGATGCAGCAGCAGCAGCAGACCGAGGAGGAGGAGGAACGCGCCAAGAAGCTGGAGGAGGAAAAAGCCAAGGAGGCGAAGGCACAGGACAAATCGCGCCCGGTGTCGAGCACACCCGTGCCCGGAACTCCATGGTAAGCCAACGCCTGTCCCCTTTTCGTGTCCGTCTTCTAATGCTTGATTGCAATTGTAGGTGTGTTGTATGGACGGGCGACGGACGCGTTTTCTTCTATAATCCGTCGTCGCGCACATCGGTGTGGGAGCGGCCCGACGACCTACTCAGCCGCTCCGACGTCGATAAGATGGTGGCGAACGCACCCGAAGCCATCAGCGGCGCGCCCACCAAGGATGCGCCCGTAAAGCAACCAGCAGCAAAGCGCGCCTCCGATGATAGCGATAGCGACGATGAGGTGCCGACCAAAAAGGCTAAAACTGACGAAATAAGTACGTGTTCATTGCGTGCCCGCAGCAGTTTGTTTTAACATTCCTTTTTGTCCAGGTACAAACGGTACGAACGCTCAGCAACCGCCGCAGCCGCCGCACGCAAATAATTCTAATAATGCAAATAATGCTGGCGCGGCGAAGAAGATTGACATAGGTAAAGAGGCGGCAATGGAGGCGGAAGTGCGCGCCGCTAAAGAACGCGCCGTAATTCCGCTCGACACCCGAATCAAATCGTTCAAAGAAATGTTGGCCGAAAAAGAAGTTTCTGCTTTCAGCACATGGGAGAAGGAGCTGCATAAAATCGTATTCGACCATCGCTATCTGCTGCTGACGTCCAAAGAGCGCAAACAAGTGTTCGAAAAGTACGTTAAAGAGCGCGCCGAGGACGAGCGCCGCGAGAAGCGCAATAAGCTGCGCGAGCGCAAGGATGCGTTCAAAAAGCTATTAAGCGAGTCGCACCTGCACGGAAAGTAGGTTTCACCCTCCACCGGCTGGCAACCATCCAAGATATTAATGAATCGTGCACTTTTGCCGGCTTTCAGATCATCATTCAGCGACTTTGCGCAGAAGTTCGCCAAGGACGAGCGCTTCAAGGGTGTGGAAAAGATGCGCGAGCGCGAGAGCCTCTTCAACGAGCACCTCATCGACGTGCGGCGCCGCGAGAAGGAGGAGAAGTCGCAACGCCGCGAAATGGTATGTATGCTCTGGCATCCGCCAGCAGCTACGTCACACCGTTTTCAGGCATTTAATTTACATTTCTTATTCAATCTCTTATTCGATCGAGCGTTCTATTTTATGTGCTGATTCAGTAATCATGTTCGATGTATAGCTTATTAGGTGCGTAGGATTTTTTCGATTTCAGGTTCACTCTTTCCAGGTATGTTGCTCTTAATTAATGTCGCAAAAGACGTTGCAATAAATTCGAGAGAGTGAGAGAGAGAGAAAGAGAGGCAGGGCAGAGCCGAGGTCTAAACCAAACTGAGTGTTTGCATTGCATCTTTTCAAGTTGATTTTCTACCCGGTGCGAGCGTGCATTGGGGGTGCGATCCGGACGATGATGCGTTGCGGATGATGATGATGATGATGGCGACAACACATTTCTGCGGGCGCGCCGCCACCCACTCTCACACGGCATCGAATGAGACAAGTCGCGAGACGCAAGCCCGTTGATGGTATTTGTTTTGCTTTTGAACACCCCCCGAACAAAATCTCTATCTTTTTGCCCCAAAAAATACCCCAACCACACCGAAGCGCTAGAGAATGTCACTTTTCATCTTGATAACAGTGCTATTTAATCATTTCATTCATTTTGCAGTCTTAGGATGATCCAAGGAGCGGTCACATCTGTCTTTCAGCATCTAATCTGATACGTTTCTTACAGCAGAGAACGTGTTTCAACCGGCCGAATGAATAAAACTTAGTCTGTAGAAGAGCACCGAGTGTGTGATCGCAATCTAATCGCTGGCATGCATTCGTTTTATATCTTACAGGTAAAGAAAGACTTCTTCGCCATGCTGCGCGAGCATGCCGACCTCGACCGGCACGCGCGCTGGTCGGACGTGAAGAAGAAGTTTGACGGCGAGGCGCGCTACAAGGCGGTGGACTCGAGCGGTCAGCGCGAGGACTGGTGGCGTGAGTACTGCAAGCTTCTTAAAGAGGAAAAGAAGCGCGCCAAGGAGAAGGAGCGCGAGCACAAGAAGGATAAAGAGAAGCATAAGAAGCGCGGTGATAAGGAGCAGCGCAGCGATGAGAAGCGCGAGCGTCGCAAAAGCGATCGCGATGACTCACAAAAAACGGAAGATAACAGCGAGTCTGCCGGCGCGGGCTCACAAGATGATGTCAAAAAGGATGAGGATGATACAAAGGCTGAGGATGGCAGCGCGGATAAACCGGAGCACGATAACGACAAGAAGAAGAACGATGCGGATAATGAAGAGTGTCCGGAAGGGGGTGAGGACGACAAGGAAGCCGATAAGGAAGCGGAGAACGAGCGCGAGCGGGAGAAGGAAAAGGAGCGCGAGCGCGAGAAGGAGAAGGATCGCCAGGCGCGCGCCGAGGTGAGCCTGCGCGAACGCGAGAAGGAAGTGCAGCGCACGCTCGCCACGCACATGCGCGACCGTGATAAGGAGCGCGAGCAGCACAAGCGCGATGAAGCCATCCAGCACTTCATCGCGCTGCTCTCCGACCTGGTGCGCAGCGCCGAGCTCGGCTGGCGCGAAGTCAAGCGCATTCTGCGCAAGGATCAGCGCTGGGATCTCGCCGACACGCTGTCGCGCGATGAGAAGGAGAAGCTCTTCAACGAGCATATCGAGACGATTGTGCGTAAGAAGCGCGAGAAGTTCCGTGAGCTGCTCGACGAGACGGCCGAGGTGACGCTCACCAGCACGTGGAAGGAAATCAAGCGCATCATCAAGGAGGATCCGCGCTACACGAAGTTCGCGTCGAGCGAGCGCTGCGAGCGCGAATTCAAGGACTACCTTAAGGATAAACTCATAACTGCCAAAGGACAATTCAAAGAGTTATTACAGGTATTACTAGTTCATAGGTAAATGAGTACTGGGACTAAATCTGTTTTAATGTGTTTTAGGAAACAAAATTGATCACTCACAAATCGTTGTCGACGCTACGTGAGAACCAGAGCCACATGATGGAGATCGAAGAGATTCTCAAGAACGACAAGCGCTACCTGGTGCTTGACTTTATACCGCAGGAGCGCACGCAGCTGATTCTCAACTACCTCGAGGAGTTGGACCGGCGCGGCCCGCCACCGCCGCCCACGGCGAGCGAGCCGAGTCGACGCACCATGAAGTAGAGTCGTCCGCAAAGCGCTAATCCATATTACGCAATTTTCAGTAATTTTTTAAGTTCTCGAATGTCTTCTACGTTTTTGCGCCTCCCCGTTGGACTCGCTTTGACCATTTGCATGCACCGGAAACCAGTGTTCCGTTGGGGGGTGGGGATTTGGAGGTGTTGAGTACAATATTACCGCCTTAATTTATAACTTATATTGACACGGACGCAATTAATTAGCACTTGTATAAAAATCTTCAAAATAAACTAGATAACAATGCGGGAAAACGCAAAAGGAACACACTCAGTTCTGGAAGTGGAAGGAGTAGCCGACACCGTAGTTATGCGGCTTGCCGTTGCTGTGGTAGTCATCATGACCATCATCGACCGCATTCGACAAGGGAGCATCATGCAGTGCTGGAGCTGGTGCATAGTGTCTCGGCTGCGCTTGCAGCACGATGGGCACCTTGTAATACTGCTGGTGTGGCTGTGGCTGCGGCTGCAGGTATTGCGGCTTGTAGACCACCTTCTGCTCCTGGTATTGCGGCCGTTCGAACTTGTACTGCTGCGGTGCGGTGTCCAGCTGGTAAGCACTAGGTTTATGGTGGTATTCTTGCGTTGGTTGCGGTCGGTAAGCGGGTCGCTCGTCCTTTTCGCGATCCTCGGGCGCTTGGTAGGGATGCTCGTACTTCTCCGGGTTGTACGACCCATCGTCCGGTGGACCGGAAGCGGATGTGTGATGCGGTTGCGGGGCGTAGTGCGATTGTAGCGCTACTTCCCGATGGATGTGATCGCCCTCGATAATGCGGAAGCCCTCCTTGCCGGCGGTGTACTTGACGGTGATGGTTTTCCCGTGCGGGTCGACGTATGTGTAACCACCGTTGCGGCTTCCGTCGGGGGCGATCACCTCGGTTTGCGCCAGTCCGTTTTCGGCGGCGAACGCGAATTTGAAGCCGCCGTCATGGCCCTGCGCTTGTTTGTGTGATAGGATGCGCGGGGGCGGTGGCGTTGGCGTTCGATAGTATTTTTCTTCGTCGTAAGACGACGCGCCTAATGCGATGCTCGCCAAAGATAATAGGATGATCTGGAAAAAGGGTTTTGATGGGGTTTGCTAGAGTTTGTTGAGTGTACTTACAAGTTTTGGTTGCATGATTAATAGGAGAATATGATTGCGCTGTTCGATGGGAAATGCGTTGATTATCGTTATGCATGCCGGCTTTTATATTGGTGGGTGAGCGCCGGTGGGTGTTGTTGCTGGCTGGTGATTAGGTGTGTATGCATTTCACTATCACTCGATTGGCGACTTTTCTCTTTTTCCATGCGGCGGCCGAGAGAAAGTACTTCGGAAGAAATGCAATGGAATCAAACAAACTGGAGTAAAATCCGCTCTAGTTATTATATAATCATTGTCCATTGCGTATGTGACAATAATTGTTTGCTAATTAAGCGTTATTTTTATCTCAATTTATCATTTCTTACACGCAACACAACTTGATTTATTTGATATAAGTTTCATTAAAAAAAAGTTCAAGTAAATCTCAAAAAGTAAATCAAATTAAAGTAATAGTTTGTCAGAATAATTAAGAAAAACCAATTGTTTTATGAAATTCCCCCCTTTGCTAAAGTAGACCTAAGAAAATTGAGAAAGATTTTGGTTTTTTTTTTGGCAATTTCCGTAGCCAAAGTATTTCCTGATAATACAGTCATTTATTTATGCACCTATTCATTAGCAACTAATAAGTTATTACCGCAGTAGTAGAACCAGAAGCTGCTGCGCGTGTGCGGGAAACGCGCAACGTTCGTGACCGTTCGATTAGCATCCTATCCATTAATCGCCTGCACTTGCGCCAATTATCATCAATCCGCCGTCGTCTGTCTTGCGGACGTGTGAAGTATGTAGTCGTATTGCATATGCATTCCAATCCGCCGCAATTACGCACCTACTCTAATTTTCGTTGTGTGACGCATATTTATCACTGCTCACGCAATCTGTTGCAAACGACAACTTCCTGATAACAATCAATAGGCAATAAGACACAGCAAATTTATTAGGTTAATCATTTTTGTACCATTTATTTATGATAGTTTGCACCACATATTTAACATCGATTTCATCAATATTTTTTACTTGTCCTCCTCCATGTTTAGTTCTTCACTGCGTCCTACGTCCATGGCCTTCCTGCCTTCATCTTTACAAATAACGTTAACAATATTATGTTGTTGCGCAAGGTTATTATAGTTTGCTTTGATTAAATACCTTTTCTAAAAATTCTACATATATACCTCTAAATATGTATATGTAATAGCAATTTCATTATATATTTATAATATTCATTAAGTATATAGAATATATATATGGGAATAATTCCGCAGGTACCAAAAATATACACATTGCGTGTTTGGTCCTGACACTTCTCCTCCTCATCTTCTTCCTCATCTTTCTCTTTTTCATCTTTTGATGAATACACACGACAACACTTGATTTGTATAATTTTTTTTTGGGACAACCGCGCTCTTGTTTCTACTTTGTTTAATTAATCACCCAATAGACACACGAGACTTAAGTAATTACTTAAATCTAAAAGGTTAGTAATAATAGAGATTCCTTGCAATTTAGTTTTTTTTTGTTGCTTCTTTTGCTAATATTATCATTAAAACCAATTCATTTGGATACTTATAATAAGTATAATAGACACGCAGATACGTTGGTTAATTTGCTTTAATATACTGACAATGAGCGGTTGTCTCGTAGTAGTATTGTTGTTCGGACCCTTACCAGCTTAGAATAACGAAACGCAAACCAAAAATCAATTGCAAAACAACTTCTTTTTGTCTTTTCTCTTTTTTTAAGATATATTTTTTTGGACCACACATCAGGCATTCTTTGATGATTACAATGATGATTATTGTCTCCTCACAATAATCGTCCGTTAAAATTCGATTAGGTTGAAAAATCCAAAACTAAATTTGCTCTCTTCTCTTCTTCTTTTTGCTCGTCATTCCTTTTTACCTAATGACAAATCCATCACGTGCACGTAAAACTAAAACTTTTAGTTTGGCACACATTCAATACATAGCATTTTTTATTAATATTAAGTAACTACGTTTAACGAAGTATATTCTTCTGGTTGTTTTATATGTGTTTTTCTTAGTTTTTAGTTGTTTAATCTCTAATAATACATAGATATAGATAATATTTATCAAGTGTACAATTTATAGGGTTGCTTTGATTCTCAAATTCGAGGCTTTTACCACTGATGACGTATGTTTCACCCCTCGGTAAGGTTTGAACGTGAGTTTTTGAGTGTTTTGATTGGCTCAGCAATTCTCTTAATAAATGATTTCCTTCTTTTCTTTTTTGTTTGTTTGTTCTCGCAATTTGATCGTCGTTATTTCCATGGGTCAATCATATCGATTAGTTTGGATTATTAAGTATATTCGCACTAGGTAGATAGTTGACTGCTTATTTACATCGCCACACAAATTACAGATTACACAGACTATGTTGTCTGGCCGGGCAAGAGGATAGAAGCGCACTGTCTTATTTCCCATCAATCAATCAATTAATTAATGATATTAATTTTTGAATTGGAAGATATCTGATTGCCTCGCCTCCCATATTATTCATTTATTTGCTGGAAAGGATTACGTGCAGCCATTCACGATAATCCATGACGAGGTTCTTCCTAATTAAATTTCGAAAATGTCTTTGACTTGAATTCATGTCGACTTCTATCCGAATGTTTATAGTTTATATTGTATGTACCTACATAATAATACCTACAATTGTAGTGGTAATAATGATTTCTAGTGCATATATAGAGAGAGATTAATTAGGATTCGATATAACATTCATATAATATAGAATCTGTGGTTTAACTTTGACTATGACTAGCTTTGTAGTACTTACTGTTGCTCTTATCGCCTAATGTTATGTTTGCTTTGCATATTTTTGGTTGCTTTCGTTACTTGTTATTACTATCTATTTATTTATCTCCCTTTCTTTTGCAGTTGGAGTTTGGTCGACGAGTCGTGCTTTACTCTAGTGTTTTACTCATCCTCCTCTTCGTTCTGATACGTGACGTAGCGCACTGATGACTTATCACCGCGAAGTAACGCCTATTGCAAAGTAAGTACTTAAGTATAGGCATTGATTTGGTTGGTAGGAGGAAGACTTACGGCTTTCTCATCTTTAGTCGGTGGACTCTTCAGAAAGTACAGCAGCGGCGCATACAGGAAGTTCAAGATGGCGATACCAATCAGCATGTACTTGAATCCGATGTTCTTCACCAGCGTTCCACTCAATGCCGGTCCTGGTAGCGGTCGGAAAACGGGGAAACGGGGTCAGTCACATATGCAAATGCAACAAAGTAATAGTAAGTAAGTGTAATCGATATATGATGTGGGTAAAAGTGTTCCGCATAGGAAGTGCGCAGTCAGCCATGCGTGACGTTATGTAAGAGTTAGGTAGACGCACCTATGGCAAAACCCAGACAGAATGCCACATCGCCGATGGCATACACACTGCCGTACACCGCCGAATGCCGGATGTCCACCAGGTAGCCGAGCTCGGGCATCATCGAACTGTCCACCATACCAATAGCGAAACCCAGACCGGCGTTTGGGATGATCAGGTCATGGAATGACTTTGCTGCTGGTATCTAAAACACTCATCCTCTCGTAAATCTACTTGGAAATTGCCTGTAAACTAGACTTACAATCATCAAGCATAAACCAATCACCACCAAACCGATCAGAGACGCACGCCAACGTCCAATGCGATGACCTAAAGGCCCAAAGAGGTTCGTCCCAATCAGGTAGCTGATGCTCGCTGGTAAGAAGGAAGCGCCTTGTTGCCAGCGCGATGAGCCCATCGTGTCGATCATCCAAATGGGCAGCGACGGTTCCAGCATGGCAATGCCCATATTCGCAAAGGTAATTGCACCAGCGGCGATTAGAATGTAAGGGTCCATAACAAGTGCCTTGAGCGAGGGTGGGTCGGATTCTTGCAGGACGACGGCTGGTTGTAGCATCAGCAATTGCAGAACTAAACCCAAACACATCCTTAGGAAACAAAGAGAAGGACACCAGGAAGGGGAAGTAACCTACGTCCATCACCGAGTGCTAAGGCGGAGAGGATCAAAAACGGCGCCGACTTGCCGACAAACTCGTACATGAAGCCGCCGAACGGTGGACCAATAAGCACGCCGAGTGCGAGCCCGCCGAGGGCGATGCCCATCGCGTTGCCGCGCTCCTTGTCGTCCGTGTAGCGCTCGGCGAGCATGCCCATGCCCGAGACGCTCGAGCATGATGAGCCGACGCCCTGAAGTGCGCGCGCCACGAACAGCACCCAGTAGCTGCGTCCGAATGCGAAGACTACAACCACCACCACCACAAGTAGAAGTTAATTGTAAGTGAAACTATTTACAGAACTTTGTAGGGGGTGGACTTACTGATGGTTGAGAGAAACATTATGACGAAGCCGGCAAACATGGGAATGCTGTAGCCAATTCTGCACAAATTCAAAGGTAAGTAAGAGGAGTGAAGCGAGGGAGGTGGGTAGTGGGTAGTACTTGTGCGTTAATGGTCCAACGAAAGGATTCGTCAATAACTGCACAAATGCCTTCGAGGCTAGCAGCAGGCCCACGCCGACCGTCTCGTCGACGAGGTCCCGGTGGCGGTTGTCGCGGCACCAGCCCTCCATGTTGGTACCGTTTGCGCTTATACATGAACATCCTAAGCAGTAATAGTAAATATTCCTATAAAAATCCTTTTCAGGCATTCTCCCACAACACTAATTCAAACTTTAAGTAACATTACTTAAGAGTAAGATGGCGTCTAATGGATCGAAACCGAATTAAAATCATGCGGGTTTCTTACTTAATTCTTATATTGCGTGCGTCAGTTAGTTTTGCGGTTTTTTGACAACATTTGCTCGTTTACGCAACGGAAGAACTCCACATCTTTGGCCGCTATCCAGTCATTGATCCAATTTTTGACTTCTTGGTAAGAGCGGAAGTGTTGATCGGCCAGCGGGGAGGGTTGGAAGTCCCCACTTAATTGTTTCGAGGTAGTTTTTAACGATCTCCGCATTATTCAATCGATTGTTTTTGTTTTCAAGGATGACTTTATCATGTCTTTTACTGTCGCCTTTCCTTCCTTTTCGATCATTCCGAGTTATTTTAAGCATTGCGAAACAGTTTATCGAGTCACCCCCAATGTGTTTGACATGAATTTTCGTTCAATAACTCCTCCAACTCGGCGTTTTCAAACTTTTTCGGCTGACCCGCACGCACGTCTCTTACACAAGTTTACAAATCATTTATCAACATTTTAACTCGGGCAGATGAGAACGATTTTTTACTAACTTTAATGCGCTGAATCCAAATCTGCAATCCGTTCTTTGAAATTGCGTTTTAGTTTTTGAGTTTTTCGACGGTGGCGCAACTGCGCTGTTTTACGTAATAAGTTTGAAAAGTCGGTGCCAAAATGGAAAATTACTGGATTTTTGGGGTAAATTGTTTATATTTCTCATCGCAGTCTTCTATTAAGCTTATGCAATTAGTCCAGCGGTTATCCAGTTTTTTATCCCCTCCAAAAAAAAAAATGATTTGTCCAAGTCCGCAAAATAGTCATTCTTCGATTCAAATGAATGACAAACACAAAGTACTCA
>JARJDR010012419.1:0-12702 GCA_030264135.1 Myllaena sp. GC000078 | reverse complement strand
CGCATTTGATATGCGGTCATAAATGCTTCTTCCGGTTTACGTTTTTCGCCCCATATCCCCAACGCCAATAAAACGGCGGCGGCGGGCGGCATAAAAGAAACTGCACGTGCGGCGTTGGCATTGCTCATCCCTCCCTGCGAATGGTAAATGATACCTTTTGTAATAATCCCCACGCAGACTTACTCGCAGCGGCCGTAATCGGATTGGAATGTGAACAATTCGCCAATTAACCGAATGCGAAATTTATGCGGGTCATGTTGGAGCTTGAGCAATGATTGATCACCAAATCTGCGGCCTTAATGAAAGAACGTTTTCCCACCGCGTGCTTGTTTTTTCTTGCCTCCCTCGCCTGAAAATTACGACTCCGTACTTTTCCGGCAGCAACTTTAAATATCCCCAGCGAGAAACGAATGCAATAAACAAGAAAGCGATAAAGCATCGCGCGGTAAGAAAGAAAAGTGCGCGAAAATATGAAAATCATTCGGCTGGGGGGCCGCGGCCGGTCGCTCGGTTCCGTATTATGCCAAATAGCAATAAACTCGGCGGCGAAACTTTACGGGTGGTTACGGTTACGCACCGAACATTCGCCGCGTGGTTGGGGAGGGTGGGTGCGCGAAACCGGTAGTAGGTATTGTTACGTGACCGGCGTGGCAGATTTCCTCCCCGAAACTTATTGAATTCAAATGAATCGGCAGTACGGGACGCAGGAAGCTGGAAGAGTATAGAAAGTCGGAGTTTGACGAGGATTTCGACAGTCGAATCGACAGTTTCACACCGAGAGGAAGGAAAAAAAAAACCACCATGTTCGGAATGATAACCGTAAATATTTGTATTGTGATTTATTAAATTTCGGCCACGAGGAAAAAAAAGGAAAACGACGAGTTGTTTGAGTGTTCATTCGATAAGTCACTAAAGAGGTTAATTTTATGATGCAGCGACGTTGCGTAATGAATACTAATTGCTATCGAAGAGACTTGCCCGGTGGGCTCATACGTTTACTTTATAGATTACGTGCGCTGAATTGATAGATATCAACAACATATGGTCAAAGTGTAATTTATAAAATTTCAATAACGCGCGGGCAAAAACTTCCGCGCGCCATCATTTCGAAATTAATAACAGTATATAGAATAGATAGCCTTTCTGAAATTCCGTTTAATTAACTTTGGCAGATGCGCCAGCGAAAAATCACTGGCCGTCCGTCGACATCCGACGATCGGAAACGTAGTAATTAAATATGATATTGATTAATTCGCGCGCGCATTGCATCCCGATATGCAGTTTGAAGTTCAATCGAGCCATTGAGCAATTAGTCGGCGAGCGGCAACAAACAACGGAATTAATTAAACTGGCAGCGCGCGGCGCGTCCGCTAGTTACGATTTTAATGAGTAATATTGCTCACGTGTTTTTGGTTGCTGATGATTATTAATCACACTGCGCCAATTATGTAATCGCCCAATGCGTAAACAGATAATTCCGCATGATGATGCAAAAATTGTGACAAATATTAGTAGTTATTGCGTTGTATAGGTGTATAATTCTAATTTATTTATGCGATTGTCGCAATTCGGATGCCACGTCGACGCCTATGGGCGAAAATGATAATTCGGGCATCTGCACACCGCCGTCGCCGCCGCTGCCGCCGCTGTCTCGCTTTGCATATTATTACTGAAGAGTGGTGATTATATGCGCAGAATAATATATTATGCGGTACGGCGGCGACGTGGCGGCCGGATGCGGTGCGGAAAACTGATTTTAAAGTGAAATCTGTTCCCGCCGCCGCGCCGCCCTTGCTTCCCTTCCCCCTTTCCCGCCGAGCCTATGCCGTACAATTTTATGAATATTAATTTATTGAAATTGCTGAAAAGTTTCGATGGAAAAATCTTCCCAGTTCTTCACTCCCACCGCAGCGAACGAGCGAAGGTTGGTGTTTTGTGAAATTTATTTTTTTCGCGGCTGAAATGACGTCAATGCTTACACTACTACCTTTTCCGATTGAGCAAAATATCACATCTTATCCTTCCACCGACCGGCTCCTATTCGTATTTGTATTTGGGAAGGATTTGCAATGTTTGTTTCATCTGCCATCTCATATGGCACAGCCGGACCGGACCATACGCTCATCCATCATTGTAATATATTCTCGGCGAATTCCATCTCTGCGCGCGCTTCTTCATGTTTTTGTTGTTGCTCTGGCTCATATTTCGGCAACCAGGTTGCGTCGATTCCCGCGGAAATTATCCAAACACCGAACTAAACACACATAGATAGACATATGCCGCAGCCGATCCTTTTCTTCGTTAGCGTGTTCGCCTGCAAATGTAAATAAGGACGACAAAAAGTAGCGGCAAACATTTCGCCGGCGAGGCGCGCCCGCGGCAAAAAGGCCGCAAGAATTCCTATTTCCCAAACTCCAATCAATCATTTTAAAGCATTGCCATAAACAGAGTGTTGTTTTGTTCGCGGGGAATATTTTATTTTGTAGCTGAAGAAGAAATTCCGCCGGCAAAGTTATGTGCGATCGTCTTCGTGGATTTGCATTAAATCCCAAATCGATTTAGCGCCCAAGCGGCACTAATTCGGCGCCGGTGCCGATACCTCTTCGAGATAGGTTTTAGTATCACTGCACTCGGAGAGTATTAGTGCAATGCCGGATGGAAGTCTAAATTTTGTCACGCCGAAAAAGTTCTACCCAAAAAAAAAATAGATTCCGTCTTCACTTCTTGGCTTGCTTTGCAAAGTTTTCCCATGATATCCGTCACAAATTCATCTCAATCACTTTATCCCACCGCATCGTTTTTAAGATTACTTAATATAGTATACCGCTTGATATGCAACATTATTTTCCATTCCGCAAAACGCGTAATAAAGTCTATGAAGTGAAAGGTGCGCGTGAAGAAATTTGCAGTGCCGGTGAAAAAATTTATTCATTCGTTTGGAAAGTGCGGTCGCGCAGATGTCGCTCGCCAAAGTGTGAGATAATTAAATGAAGCACGGGAAATAATACTACTTTGGCGAGTGCGGGGCGGGGTGCGGGCAACTCCTAAGCTGCAGATGTTGCCAAATTAATATCGCCACCGCTACCGCAAGGTCTCGCCGCAATGTTTTCTTTAATTAAAACCTTTTCCTTATTACTCTTCGCTTCCGCACTCTCCTTCCTGCTCCTCCACGCCTACGTCTCTCCCAGTGTGCTGCCAAGAGGTTCGTTCGAATGACAAAGGCGGCGAAAGTGAAAGCCGAATACCTTGCCAAAATCCTTAAATTGTTCGAATTATTCGGCGTGGCAAAGAGGTTAAGCGTATTCATAGAAATACTTTTTTGTCGCCACTTGTAACTAGTATACTACATCAACTTTTATCTTAAAGCGCAGTGCATTTAATTTGGTGATCCTTCATCATACGTTGCAAGATAAGAAAATTAACGGCGAAATAGTAGCGCTTCACAAAGGGTTAGTAATAACAGGCAAGCACGCGGAGTAAGTTATCCAAAGTGGATACGCGATAAGCCGAAAGCGTTTCGTAGCTCCTACTGAATTGATACTTAACACACAATAATGGCGAATTATATCGCGTGCACGCTCGACGCCCACCCACTCTCCCGCCCCTCAGGGCTCCTCCGGTTTGATGGCATTAATATCACCGGATGTATCCTGCCATCACGCACTCCTCCGTACGGACGTACGTACGCCTTGGCGAAATTGTGTGTCATGTATATTCATCCATGCGAAACTGCTTGCGCGGACGAAAAGCATCGGTCGACTGATATCAGACGACGGCTACAACATCGTCGTCGTCGTCGTCGTCGACGTCGTCAATAGACGCGATGCGTAAGCTTAATTCGATTTGTGCCTTCACTTAACGAATCCACGTTTCGCGCGCAAATTCTAATAATATTGGACCTAATTGCGTACGCCCTGCGCCAAGGCGGGGCTTCTTCCTTTAAGCCCTTTAAGAAGCGGAGAGGACTTCCTTGCGCGCGCGCTCTGGTAAGCTGATTACTGATTACATTCAAAAAAGAGCGAGAGCACCAGCGAGAGGAAATTAATATATGTGCGCACGATTTGCAAGAGTGCGCATTTTTAACGCTTTTGCGCTTCTGTTAATGAAGAAACGCCGAACCCTTTGACGAGTGCGCACGCAGGCTTAGCGCGCGCGCGCGCAGGAAAGAAAATCTCGCAGGACGTCAATGCAGAACATGTTAAAATTGGATGCTATAGAGATGTAAAGGACGTGGGTGCGCCCCGCCGTCCGTCGACACGAAATTGTAAAGTTAATAGAGTGAAAACACAAATTAAGTCAACGCCATGGTGGGCAGATAAACCCACCCCCTTCACTTCATTTGCTTCGGGCGCTGACAGCTCGGTTACTCGATTACCTATAAGAAGAGTCGTTTTATTGTAAAAATTACACTATATGGCCAGGCCTCATGTGGGTGAAAATCTCAACAAAATAAAACCACGTACAAAATGCGCAAAAGAGCAAGTTCAATTTCGCTTAGCGGCCCACTTCCGCATGCATGCGAACGAACGAGTCGCGTGGTGTGGAAGATGTGTGGCAAATGTCTGTTTTAAGCGTCGCCAAAGATTTACGATGCGTTTCTTGTTTCCTCCTGCTATATCGTTAATGTATGAAGTAGGACGTGCGCACTTTACTTACGATCAATAAAAAACGTTTTCGCCGTGGCAGTAAATCTAGCCGGCAAGAAAACCAGCCGCAGAGCGTTGACTGAAAAATTCAACCCAACTTACTAACTTGCTTAGAATATTTTATCGCCATGATGCAACGAACAACAACAAGAATAACCACTCGACGAAAATGGAATTAATTCCGCAAGCGATCGATTGCTGTATGGGTCAATTTCCAATGAGTTTTGTCAATTAAAACTTTTACGACGCGACGGAAAGCAATTTTCGCATCGACGAGGTTTTCATTACCACCCCCGCGAACGCAAGCGCGCCCGCGCGTTTCGGGTTAGAACCTATCTTCTCCCAACTTTCTATTTCCACTTTCCACTTTCTACTTTCTCCCGGCGAATGAAACGGGGGGAGAGCAGAAGGAAGGGGGGAGTGTTTTCCATGCGAGAAAACGATGCTTATAAGAACGGCAGATATTGCGCGCACGCCTCAGGATTGCAAAGTCATGTTTTATTAGGGAATTATTATACCGTGCCCCCTGCACGCTGCTTCCGACTATAATCGCGAAATAGATTGGGAGCGACCTGTTAATAACTTCACCATCCCAACGATGCGCGATGCGCGGAAAAAGCTGAAAAGAAAGGAAGCGAATCCTGTGCGCATCGGGCGCGCAAGCGGCGACTAAATAAAATCGAAGGTAGAATGTCAATACGGTGGAGGCGACGGGCGAGGCGAGTTGCTTGGAGGAAGAAGCTGATTGCTTTCGTTCGCAATCTCCAACATATCGACTTCTTCTTCTTCTCCCGCGGCGCAATACACTCCGCATAAATACCTTGCTCGTCGCCAATGGTTCACCTACGGGATGCGAAATGAAAAGAATACGGAATGTTAACAAAAAAATACGCGTATTATAGCTCAATTCCGCCGCGCAGCGGGAAAACCCATTTATAATAACTATTGTGCAATAATCTTTGATCTAGTTTTAATCATAGATTTCGATAGGCGGCCGTGCCGAACCGCAGCAAGCAACAATTAAGAAAATTAATCGTTCCTCCGAGAGAGCGGCGCGCGTATTCGGCACAAAAGAAAGATATATTGTTGATAAACATTTCTAAATGTCTCTCGGTATTATTTCGACATTGATGAATGAATTCGGAATCCCGTTACGCGCGCGCACGCGGCGCGAGGGTTTCAAGACGAAGGGCGTTTGTTCTTTTGGGCGCGATGAACTCGTGTACAGGGTTGTTCAAACACCTTCATTAATTTTCCAATTTAATTAAAATGTGGTCGCGTCCACCTTGCTGATTAATCTGACACAGCACGTATGATGATACATTCCAAAGATGACAGGTGTGCATTCATTCGCATTCAGTTGGGCGCGCGCCATCATGTTTACAATGAAAATGTTGCTTTATCGTTTCGCACTCGTTGAATTTCACATCGCCCCGATGATGGAAAAGCATAATATTTGCGCTGATGATGGGCCGGCAGAAGAAGACGGCCAGAAGAAGAAAGCCAGTGAGGGGTAATAAAAATATTTCTTTTGAATTTCAACCTTTCCGCCCTTTAGTTTCTTGCATTCGAATACAATATCATTATAACAAATACCGCTGCCCGAGGGCAAAGGGGCGCCGGCAAATTTTGTGCAGCGCCCCGAGTGTGAATATTCAAAATCAGAAGTTAATTAAAGCGTTGATTGAGTAGAGGAGAGAAGCCAACTCGGGCCAGGCATAAATTATATTTCGGGTTGGCGGCGCGCGCTTTCCCCCCGATGAGTCGAAACAATGACCGAGCTGGACCTAATGTATGCATGTCCGTCCTTAATATAATACAGGACAAAACACATACCTACGTAAACAGTGCGCGCGGCAGTGTTTGTCGCTGCTGCGCGCAGAGAGATACACTGTCGTTCTGGATTTCACGGGCGGGCGGCCGCTGTTGCTCTGCATTCGTGCCGCCTGCGCATAGACTATAAATCCATCCGGTCAAGCGTCGACATGATACCATTCAGGACGAACCTCTCCCGCCCAACAACCACCCAACGTCGTAGGAGGAGGAGGGAGGTGATGCATTTCGATTGTTGCGTATCGATCCGTAAAATATTTATGTCTTTCTGGCGTAATTCACGCTTTGTTTTCACCGCGCCGAATGTTGTTCGCGAGCATTTACGAGTTCAAAAGTTATCGGTGATCTTTTTATCCCTCACAATCTTGGTGAACATGTCGTCCTTGATTTATGTATGTTTAAACTTAATAGAATCTTCCGCCACCGCTTTAAATGCGCGTTGACACATCACATAAATTATATCCTCTTAACTGACTTGCGCGCACTACAAAGGACAATGGCAAATATCCTATGTGACTTAAACGAAATTTAAACGATTCGGGGTATTCATATTTATCGTAACGTAAATAATCGCAGATGCTGACGCTGTGCGCGCGCTCTCTTGTATGACAATGTATAAATTAGCCGAGTGGAAACTGAAATCAAAACACCCGCCGCGCGTGTGCGCCAAATGGGGTTGCGAACGGAGATTTAATTATTATTTTATTATTTTGGAGATTCGCATCTCCACGCGCGCGTTTGCCGCACTGCGCTGTCGCAAACGCACATTCACGCTAATTTGTTTACGAAATTATGTAATCAAATGGAATTATATTTCGTATATAATATGCACGCCTGCGCGCGCGATTATGATTTTGATATTAAATGCGTCGTCGTCTTGCTTGAATATTCTATTGCTTGCGTAATATGTGGAATTTACTCGCAACCTGGAACATCCAATATTAACCAGACCCACAATATATGTACTTATTTAAAATTTAAACATAATCCACGCAAGCAGTCAATTTAATCAACACAATGGCATATTTTGCGTAATGCACGAGTGAATTATAATAAGATAAATTCTCTGGAGATGACCGTGAGACTAATATCACCCGGCGGGATGATGGCGTCCAAGAATCAGTGAGCAATAATAAATGTGCGCAAAATTGTATGGCTCGCCGCAAACAGCCTGTGGTCGTCCTCCTCCTCGCGTCGCGTCGGGGCGGCGTCCGCCATTTTCAAAATTGATCTCTTGAGGAAGCCGGCAGACGCGTCGCCATGAATAGCAATGCGCATGTGTTCATTTGCAGACAATCTGATGCAAAATGCAAGATTCACAATGTACTTGAAACCGCGATTATATGATAATAATATCGCCCCAGATCAAAGTCGAATCAAATATTTCACGATCTCCAGAAAACTACCTACGATTTCAAAAATGCAATAACAAGATATTGCGTCGAAGATGACGCGCATTCCGAGTGTGTGCGCAATTTTTGCATGAGCGGAGCGCAATCGTAAAATGAAATATATGGAAGAGCGAGATTGTGTTGTTTCTCTTGACGCAAGCGAAATATACGCGTAACGCATATTTGCCTAATCGAAGCATGTGTGGACAGAAATTGCTGCATCAATGCATTCACGACGAGATACACACACGAGCCACTTATGTTGCCAGTTTTTTTTAACACCCCAAAAATGTCACACTCACTCCAGCGTAAACTTCGTACCGGGCGCTGGCTGAATCCTTGCGCGAAAAATTCGCGTTCGCCTCCCTTTCGGTTCGTTGATTTGTGTATTTGCATTTCGTCGATTTCGCAACGCCGGAGCTAGCCTGACGTCGCCCGGCGCAATTTTTATATTCAATTAGGTACGGCTGAAAAAATTCAAAACTCCGGACGCAAAATTGCTTAGTGATTTTCGGTGTGCTCGACGAGGCGACACGAAGCGTTTTCGACATTAATGAGAGGGAGGTCGCGCCATCCAAGTTTCATCCACGATCAAAAAATCATTTACCCGAGCATCAAGTGACCCGTAATTTTTCTCCAAATAAGATGCCTAATCAAATTCGCATCTCATAGGATACGCGCGTCCGGTAATAATTAATCGATGAAAACGCAGCGCACGTTGTTGAAACGCTAGGCAGCGAGCGAGCGCACGGGTGTATCTCTAATCTAATTTGGGAATACGCGCCGAGAGCGCAGCAATGAGATTAATTAACAACTTGCCTGTAATAGTACCGATGTGCAGCAGTGTGTTCGATGCGCGAAATATTGCACGATTCGAATACGAATGTTAATCCGTACTTAATTAATTAACTAACAATAAGTAGGTAATTATAATCGATGTGCGGAATGGAAGACAACTACGATTGGGAAACACGGGATGTTGTTTGGTTTAGAATTCCTACGCTTTACCGTCGCATTAGTGAAATTCGGCAAAGCGTTGGGATTCTGAATCGGACGTCGTCCTCCTACCGACCAGGAGCCGGATAGTCAATCAATCAAAAATCGACTTTATCTACAAGGACGACGGCCATGCTGTTGCCGTATATGCAAATTACCATATTCATACGTCAAACAAAAGGATGGTTATCTTCGCTTCACCAACGACCGTCACGTACGCAGGCAAGGGCGTAGCACAACTTTATTCGGCGTGTGCGCGCCGCTGTCAACTTTGGGCCGCGCCAGAACTAACTTCCTTCCGTTCGTTCGCAACAGAGCAACGCCGCGGCGCTGATGGAGAAGGACAACAAGTTGAATGATGGACCTTGGCTGCAATGTGAGCGCGTTAAAATGCTGCGACAGCATTGTCCTTAATTAGTTTATCTAAAAGTGTAATTAACTTTGCGTATGTTTTCGTTTGACGTTTCCGCACGGCGGTGCTGATTCGGTCGAGTAAATACGGAAACAAATTTAAACACACTTTACTCCTTCACCAACAACGAACGAACGCGTTGATGCTATCATCAACATCTTATTTATTTTCATACTAGTTGGCGCAAACACATATAAATTATAATCGAAATTGCACACATTTCATCATAATGATAATACAACTCGACGTATATCGAACACAAAAGCGTAAAAGTAAAAATAATAGCGTGCAGTGTGGAAAGCACTCAACAAGAAGTTCTTACGCGGAAAATGAACTAAAACTAGTTGTTTGCACAAATAGATTTTCGTAGCGCGCGCAAAGCCTTCCATGAATTACACGCGAGACACGCTACACCACTCGCGCCGCGCGGCGTTGTCGTCGTTACGAGCGAAAAATAAGAAGAGAGACCTAAAATTCCACTCGTAATTCATACTTAACCAGGCGGCAGTCGACCAAGCTTTTCTCTTCCATCGGCTTGTAAACTTTACATTTGTACATCTAAGGAAACATGGTATACTTTGAGCATTGTCTCCCTAAAGGCAGAACATCAGGACGCAAAATATATTGCGTTCTCACATTTTTGACGAAATTAAGTTAATTAAAATCGGCAAACAATATAGGGGAAAAGCTTTTTGAGTAGGAATGTTGCAATTTACGCAACAACGTCCAGCGCAATCCAGCGCCGCGCTCGAGATTGAATTACCCCCGCAATGCATTTTCCCCGAAATGCGTTGACACGCGGCCCATTGTGCGCTTTGATCCAGATAAACAGGTAATCAACTAGAAGCACGGCAGCAGCCATGGATGATGACGATGATGATGACGCAGCAGCAACAGAGCACCCACGCCCTTTTGCCATTGCGCCATATATAATCAACTAAATTAGAAAATAATAAGGTAGAATGGCTTGGCGCACATACGAAATTAATTACGCAAGAGTACGCCGACTGGAATTTCAATTTCGATGCACAACAAGCGCAGCCAGCGCGGCCATCAAAAGCGAAGCGAGTGCAAATTTTAATTCGAAATGTCGCCATTACTACTAATTGTATTACGCACTGCAAGTACCCAGTAAGCATTTATCGTGTGATGCGTTCCGCCGCGCCATCGCCAGTGCGAAGGGCATCTCATCCGAGGTCACGGCGAGCATTCAAATGCCTGCGCCGAAAGAAAAACGGCCTCGTCGCCCCTTTTCCGGGGGCGAAAAGTGCCGGGATTAGAAAGGCCAAAGTGTGTCGTCTTCGGTCGAGCAGGGGGGCGGGGGCGGAGGAGAGGCGACCGACGGATCGACTCTAAAATGCGGCCCAATTTTCCCTGAACCGAGGATAATGGGGATCACGAGGACGGGTGCACACGCGCCGCGCGCGCGCCTGCGATGTCTTTATCTCGCCGGTCGCCGCGCCGCGCCGGCTCTATAGGTCGGCCAACGGGAGCTGCGTGCCCACCACATCGTAGACGTGACGAGATTACTATTATTTTACTTGTCTCCACCGCCGTCCGCGCTTGGAGATGAAAAGAATTGCGAGCGGGCGGGTGGAGAATGGATGCGAAGCAAAGAGGGCGGTTTTGTTCGCAGTCGGAGAGCAATGCAACAAAACGCGACGCGAATGGAAACGACTCCTGCTCGTCGTGTCGCGTTTGCAATCGGAAAGTTTATAGACGATGCGATGCGCACGCGGCCAGCCTTTTTAATTAATCAAAAAGTTTGCTTTTGTAAAACATCGATGATGCAAACCGGAGAGAGAATTTATTATAAACTTGGTCCAAGCACAACGTACACGAGTCGTTGTTGTAAGCCAACGATTAATAATAAATAAATGCGCCAGTGTTTTTCCGTGTTGCACAATATCGAATTAATAAATTCATGTCAATACGCGCGGGCGTCGGTGGCGTGACAGTTCGAACGCGTTGGATCATTTATCATACGTTCGGATGGGTTTGCGGGATGCTGAGCCCTGCAACTTGCCAGCCCCTCGTCGTCGTCGTCGTCGGGTGGGTAAGTAATACACAAGAGAGCATGGGGCGTCGTCGCGACGGCGGCGGGCGGGCGGCAGATGCAAACATCCGCGAGACACATTGACACACTTTCGATGCTAATGGCCGCCAAGGATGGTTAATGGCTTTGTTTTCAATTATGCGCTCACTCGTCTCTCTAGCGCGCCCACCAACTTTGTTTGTGCCCATTGATTGTCAACAATATTCATAGCGATCCAAAGGTTCCAATATTTAACTATCGATTTCTTTGTTTCAATTTTTTTGCAGAAGCGGATTACACGCTTGATGATTCGTTTTGGATCGACGAGAGTCCAGCTGGTGAGTTTTGCAAATTTGACGTATTTTTTTAACGCAAAAGTTGGTAATTTACGTTTGTCGAATATAGGTACATATAATGAAATATGGGTGTGGGGTGTGAGTGGTGCGGCAAGTTATTAACGCTGCTGAAAGCGTCGGCGTCGACCGTGTCGTCGTATTTATCCCCATATTATATTTGGTGAAAACTTTGCGCTCATATCGTCGGTCGCGACGCGACGTGATGTGGCAGGGTGTATTCAATTAAAGAAAATTACCGCCGCCTATTTTCCGCCATCCATTCAAATGAAGCATTCCTAATTTTATGCACAACGCGCACGCTTGATGATTTATAAAATAATTTGCCTTTGAAAAAATTTGTCTTCCGCGCGCCATGTAGGTATACAATATGCATATTACTGTTGTGACGCTCGTAACGTGCCGCACAATGTTGCATGCATGGCGCGAAAATTAATTAACAATTCAGGTGGTGGCGCCGGCCGCGTCCGTTTTGATTGCTTTATTATAATTACGTTGCGTGCTGCAGGCGTCGCGCGTCGCGCAAGGGTTCCAATTGAAACTGGGACCGAAAACGTAAACGAAATCAAGCGCGTCCACTCTCTGCCCCGGCGCGGTCCCGGATTTTATCTATTATTATATAAACCGAAATGTTATCATACCGCCGAGTTTACGTACTCTGTCGTATAATTAAATCAAGATTTCCATGTTTAGTTTGGTGCGCTTTTACGACCCACTGCCGAACAGATTATACGCAATATGCGGAATGGTTTATATCCGTTTCCGCATTTAATTTCGCATAGTTGGGCCATATCATTTAGTTACATAAATTATTGCAATATTTTCGTGTGGATCATTCAATAAATCCGGGTGCAAAATGGCGTGGGCGTGTTTCGCTGATGAAGCATCACTCATACTAGGTGGGTACAACACGCAAAAAGCGAGGAAGCGCGCGTTTCCTCTCACGATTTACATTTAAAGTTATACGTAATAGTTAGTTGGAGTGTGGGAGGCGAGTTGTGAACTTTGCGCCGAGGTGGATGCTGGCTGCTGCCTG
>JARJDR010012408.1:0-14033 GCA_030264135.1 Myllaena sp. GC000078 | reverse complement strand
GGTGAGGGATTGAAGCTGAGGAATCAAACAACCTGCCTGTGTTGCCTAGCCGCGCATAGAAACGATCCTAGAGCCAGTGGCAGTCCGTGGAACTTACTTTACGGACAGCGTAGTATTATATTCGGTTTTCTCGCGTTTCGAACATCCGGGCGCAAATTTAATGCCAGCACCAGCACGGTGTCGCAGTGATCCAAACGACAATGCATGATATACTTACTTACAATATGCAAAAGAATTATTGCGTAGATAAACGTTTCTTCACCGCAAAAATTTGAATATTTAATTGAATCCTCTTCAATCCTTCCGTTTGTGGATCGGAAAATTTACTTGTCACATTTATTAAATAAACATCAAACAAATTATCATGGGCCAATGTAAATACGTGAAACAATATCAAGCAAACCCTTCTATCATAGCCGACTACCTGCCTCTTTCGCAATATATATTATAAATTAGTTGTCAAACTCAAACCATGCTTTACGTAAATATTTGACTAATAAATATGCGATCAGGTATCGCGTGCATACGGCCGTTTAGAACTACATAATGACGCATATTCACTAATAGTTTCGTCAGAAATTTTGCCTACGATGGCCGCGTAACGAAATCCAACGCGTAGAAATATGTCGTGCGTTCGCGGAGCGACTAAACCAAGTATAGAGTATGTATAAGTGTGCATTATTTTCGGTAGAGAAAACGAGCTGGCAAAAAGGCGACGCCATCAGCAAAATTCGAAATTAGCATTAAATTAAGGCAGGTTCAAAGTCATTTTCTAGGCTGCTTCTGATCCGGTTTGATCCATACTATCAATATACTCATATATTGCTATTTTATTTCCGATTTGTTGCAGTACATATTCACACCCTAAACTTAACGAAATCCATAGCACAATTCGTCAATTAAATAAATTGTCAGTTAATAAGTAAAACATTTTTTAATGCAAATTAAAGCCTTAATGAGAATTAAAATAATCATTGAAAGTCCACAGAATAATTGAATACAAACGAACACTAATTTATTCCCGATAAAGAGAAACTGTGCAAAATGAGAAATTAGTCGGAAGTGGGTGGAAAACGGCGTTCAGGAACACCCGAAATAGAATTAATATCCACGGTTGGAAAAACGCCAGTTACTTCCTTCTTGTATTAAGCTGTGAATTAATCATGCTGTCTGTGCTTGCTTATCGCGTCGACACTGCTGACATCTTGGCGATAGTATCTGCGCTGACTACGAAGATGCTATGATATATTCAATTCGCCGCCATAAAAATGTCAAAGTGTTTATTATTGCCGATGTCGTGTTAATTGAATTAGTAGTTCTGTCAGTGCGCAATTCACCGTGTTTAATATTTCATTTTGCCAACGGAGCATAACGTATATGCGTTGAAATTCTTTTGTATATTCCGCGAGTGTGTACGGTATGTACGTGAAGCATAACTGCGCGAGTAATTTCTGTCACGGTCAAAAACAGCTTAATAATCATCCCTTTATACACGCCTTCACGTTGGAAGATTTGAGAAGAATCTGGCTTTGTTGCTGTAAATTGTATAAAAATTGTTTGAATTATTATGACGGAAATCTAAAATATTTCTAATAATAAAATATTGCAAAAGAATTCAATTAATTCCACTCGGACGAATTTGCTAACGCATGCAATTATTTGATTCTCACTGCTGAAGTAATCATAAACACACGCCACTTACTCCTGTCAAGTGCAATAACTTCCACTAACCCGTTTCTTCTGGCCCGTTGTTTTGTCTGTTCCCATTTGTGAATTCCACCCCATCGAATCCCAATTATGTACTTATCATTCACACGCGGGTGAGATAAAAGTTTAAATTTGATTTTACAAATGTGTTTTGTGTTACGTTATGATCAGCGGCCATTTATAACAAAAACAAACAAAGCGTACAATTGATTTTTGCGTTGGCGCAATTCAAGCGAGGCGGGATAATCATAGGATCAATAAACCGAAAAATTGTCCAGGGCCATGTGTAAGTGGTGCGCGTATTCGGGAATCCTGTTCGAATCAGCGCCACGCATTGGTTTGATTTTATCCGGTGGAGTTTGATGCGTGCGGCAATTGTTTGGATTTGTATGAAAATCACGGACGGAGAATTGAATTTTATGCTCCCCATTTGTTCCGCTTCATACGCGACACCCATTTCGATTGATTTCCGAAATTGTATTTTCATCATTTAATTTCATGCATGGTTCATAATAGATGCCAGTTACAAATAAAACCCAAAGTGAATTCAGCTAATTAATGGCAAATTAAAACGCTCCTGATTGTACTCATAACAAACAAAGTTTTGTTTGCGTGATGAATTATATTTCAACGCAGCGTCAATAAAAATACGCCCTAACGAGATTAATCAATTTTGCCAATTAAACAGCGCAATATTATGTCGCGAGCCAGTAGAAGTGGAAAGAGACCGAAAGCAAGAACAAAGCCAATAATAAATTCCACAATTAATCAAATAAACTTTGGCTCTTCCGGCCTGTAGCAACTACAACGCCTCTTTAAATCCGCCGAAATCCTCTTTTACAATCAATATTCGCCAAAGATTGTTAAGTATCGTTAAAATCGTTGCGCAGACAAAGACAAAGCAAAGTTATTTTCCTCTCGAATTTGGAGATGCCGAGCGTAGAGATTAAATTAATGCTTCACTGACACATTTTAAACTAATTTCTATGTCGTACAATTCAGGCAGAGCTAAAAACGGGGAGTGAGGGTCGTCATGTTGCCGGCGCGGCAAGCGGGAGAAAGCGGCATGATTAAAGATGCCCTTGCGAAACGGAATGCGTGCGTCTGGACGCATTCTTCACTAAGTGGATGGTGCTTATCGTTCAAATCGTCGACATCTTTTAAGCCACGGACGGAAACATCCGCATTTGACATAATTACAATAACAAATTTCGTTTGGGATTAACCAATGCCGCACCAAATGTATTCAAATGCTGACGATGGGTTTGAGTTTGTTTCCGATGCGTTAGTAACAAACAAATCGAAGTGCGCAGCCCATCATCGTCTAAAAAGTATGCGGCATGGACAAATGTGGGCCAACCACGGCTCCGTCGGCTTATCTTTGCTTATTTTTGCAAGTCTTATTCTTATGAAGCCACTTTCTTGTCATGTCGTCTCATTTGTGAGATGGTGGTAAACTGCAGCGCGGCGGATGCCAAGTGAATAATGAGCAGGAATGTTGGGGAGATACGCGATGAGCGTAGAGCGCATCTTGCTGGACAAATTAAATGCCGTACTCAGCCGTCACCGTTGCGTCGCTGGAAATTAATGAAGTCTAAACCGAAGGATTCCTGGCGCGTGTAATAAATTTACTCTTGTCCTAAGTTAAATAATTTTATTCCAGAGATAAATTAATAATCTTGTGGGGAATCTAGAAAACTTATAAAAAACTTGCCTATCTTCTTCGTGTCGAAACACTAACGTATTTTGAAACTTGTATTTCGTTGTAAATCTTGAACATCAAAGAAGAAATTTTTGGAAAATAGCTTTGGGAAAAAGCACAACTTGTGTAATTAAAAGGAAGCGATTATTGTATCAAAATTTTTATTTAATTGGCGTGCAGCAGGCGAATAAGGTTCCCATAAGAGGGGGGTCGAGACTATAAAAATATTCCACGCATTGACTAAGATGTGCTAATTGTGGTTCGATGCGCAAAAAGCTGCAAAAAGATGCAATGTTGAAAAACCTATAACAATCTAGCAGCTATCATTGTACATAATTTTTAATCAGGTACATTGATTAGTATGGTAAAAGAATTCTACATGAATTCCAAACAATTTCAAGTTCTTTAACGCGCCGCATTTTATCGGCAAGCGTGTATGAAATATATGAAAAATATATTATTCACCTACGTTTTGCATCAGCAAGGGCGCTGCCCGGAAATTTAAGCACGGTAAGAATTATTCATATTTCATGGAAAATCAATGGGTTGTTAGGTTTGCGAATTTCGCACGCGCCGTCCGTAACGATTGAGTTAAAGTTCATTGATTGGCGTACGCTCAGATTCGATGAATTCTCCCATTGATTGACTACGTGTGTTTTCGCTTCGCAAAGATCGACGACTAGGTCGTTAGAATGATTTATCTGTATAGCTATAAACTTGTGCGATGCGCAAATTACTACCAATTAAACATTAATTTTTACGTGAGTTATATGAAGGAAAAAGTTTTCTTTGGATGCATACAACAGATTTTGGGGTATAACCGAGAAAAAAAGTTTTTCCTTTTTGCGTGAAGAATTCTTGTGCAAAAATGTCGAATAACGCAGTGTGCACGAAAAAAATGCTGAATCGAAAGTTTCGCATTAAGCGCGTTGTGAAAGGGGGGAGAGGGCGGGCAAAGAATGCGGCGGAAGCATTTAATTTAACGAAGGTACTTTAAACCTCATCCGTGTTCATTTGCATGATGGAGGTTTTCCGTGTGGTATACACCCCGAATGCGGTGAGATGTTTTTGCCGTGCCGAAATTTCGATGAGGGGGTGAAAACTGGATTTAAATTTGAAAAGAAACTCAAAGGAATTATCCGCCGTAATTTCTTTCAAATCGATCCACCCTAACCAACGCGCACATTTTGAAGGGATACGCAATTCAATAGTTGTGTAAAACTTTGTATTCCGTGCTGTAGCTATCCGCCTAAGAAGTCCTTAATATAAAAATTATGCAATTCAATAAACATTACCTCTTTTGTCCTTTACTTTTTCTTTGGGGTCCTTTTTCTTTCCTTTTCGAATTTTTTTTTCTTCGCAGTCTAGTCTAGTCTAGTTCTTATTTGACTTATGTGACCCTTATCACCCAAGCGAAACAATGTTTAAGGAACCTCCCCTGACCTCCGTGTAGAAAATCGCATTATCCTGTCGTTGTCATCGTAGGCATCGTAAAAGACACCCGCACAAAATTAAATTTGTAGGCGTACACCATCGGGGTGCATATCAGAAGCTCGAGCGTATTTCGTATTCCAATAACGCACAGGTCGCTGATAGTAAATAAACACCTTTCACGCAGTTATTTAGGATGCGAGAAAATTCCAGGCGAGGACAATGCCAACCGGACCCACAATTTATATCAAATAAACTTATGATAGTTTCCATTTGCTTATAAAAAATTAATTCAACTTCATTCTATTTGCGCATGATTTATGTACAATTCCTGCTTGGACGCTTACCTCGTGAATTCTACAAAAGCGCAAATTATCCCGATGCACAGAAGAACGATTGCAATTACATGTTGGTCCCCCGATAGATAAATTAGTGGTTACAGTCAATAATTGCCCAGTAGGTACAGAAACACTGCATCGCAATGCTAATGAGTCTGCCGCGAATTAATACAATCGTCGACAATAAATCGCCGTATTGTTGCATACCTCACATTAACCATCCGGGGACCACAGGATAATCAACCTTCAAACCACCAGTCTCCAGTATATAAGACAAAAGCACTCTGGACGCAGGTCGTGACCGAGGCGACGCAGAGGTGCGCCCAAGGTGCGCATATATCATTGCACACGGCGCGGCGCGCCAAATCGCTGTGCATCGACCGACCGGTAACCGACCGGTTGGGACACAATCGTTACTCATTTGCTCTTTCCTCTCTTCATCAGGCGGAAGCGAAGACGTAATGATTTATCGCCCTTATTGGCGACCCAATACGACCCGCTGTTGAGTTCGATATCAATCAATTTTTTCTCCGAGTTTTTTCCTTCGAGGAAGAAACAGACGCATGAAATGGTGCTGCTTCGGGGCGGTTTTGTTTCATCTCAGAGTGTTTTTAGTTAAAATGCTATAAACATATGCTGATTTATCGTCGTCTTTGTCTTAAGCGAAGGGTATTAGTTACGTGGGCATTTTTGGACGACGGCGACGTTGGCAAACACATTTTTAAACGGATTGATGCTTCCTTGGCTTAAACGTCGCCATCCGGTGCGAATCGTTTTTCATGCGGATTGACGTTTCCAAAAACAACTGTTTACAAGGATTAGTTGAACACACTGCTATCAATTTCCTGCCATTCAAAGAACGATAAGTAGTTGCTGATTGTAAAAAATCAACAACAATTGTTGTATTTTTCCCGGACGATTATCGCCGCTATTGACCGTAAAAGTAAAGAAAAAAAATTATAAATAAACAAAGCAAAGATAGCGCAGATCTTGCCGTCTTGCTGCACCGCTACCGGGATAGGTGTGGACTGTCCATTGGGGAATTGCTGCTTGGACAATTCTCACTTTACCCACAGCGTTGGCAATTTCGGTATGACATTTTCAATGATAAAATAAAATTGTTGAACTCCTGTTTGTTCCTTTTGCGTTTTTAAACAAAACATATAAAAGAGATAATGGGAGTTTCACTCACTAATATTACAATCCGCAATTAACACAGAACACCTACACATGTAACCATGGAATAATAATCAACACATGATGTTATTGTAGATAATATTAATAGACATCTCAATATATTGTAACGCTGAAGTGTGCCACATTTCTGGTCCCATGGGAATAACGGTCGGTCGTGACAGATAAATCCCGCGATGCCGATACGACATGACAGTAATTACATACATGAAGCGACCCGCACAGCGTTACACGGACAATCTCTTTTTAATGGAAGCCTACCCCATGCAAACCCAACATATCACAGCCATTATCAACATATTGCACATCGGCCAACCGATACACAACCGCAACGGCATCGCCGCTCCGCGTTGCCAATATGTGTGTGCATTGGAAAATTATCGTTCGATCAATATTATTAATATTATTACACAATGCATTATCATGTGTTTATGGCAATTAACCCAATGATGAGTATATCGTATAAATATGAACATAGTCATCAATGCAATTATTATAATATCATAACTGATAATATTTATATATCATGCCTTATTCCATTCATGTTAGTTTGTATCCATTTAGTTATAAATACCACTACGTCCAACAACATTACATAATTTTATATTACCAGAAAATATTATTAAGATGATAATCCTTTAATTTTCATTCTGCGAATTGCATTCATTTGCAAGCATACGACGTCTGAACTTATTTTGATTTGATAATTGCACGCAACACTAAAGATGTTTGTTTGTTTTATGTGTGGGAATTTGCACAGTACAAGTCAGGCAAGTCCATTGCGAAAATGATAGTCAAGGCGACGTTTATGAGGAAAATGCGATTTCTTGCATGGCATCTGATCCACCTAACGTACATTGGAAAATCAACTTTTACCAGACGTACCTTCACTCGCTTGTGGTGTAACTGTTTACTTAAACTAAGTACACATTTTCAATACGCAATTTGTTGGAACTAGTACACCAACACCTCAGGGAACCGGATTACAGTTAATTAGGCTGCAACTCGTTAGCACTACCCTTGCACGCGGTCGAATTGAGTCCATTTGCATGTACCATACGTAGTTTGTCAAATACATGCTTGCAGTTTGCAATGCATCAATATATTGTATCAAACTGATCTAGCTGAAAGAAAGAATGCAAACTGTAAGCATTTTTGAAAAACGGAAAATTATATAACTCCTGCTTAGTCGCAATACGCAATAAATTCTTTTAATGTCTAAATCGTTTGTCTGCACAAGACGTGCCCTGATGAAAAATGTACTTGCGTTGAAAGTGTCGGTTATCCTCAACCTCTCCGCCCGTTGCAGGCGGATCCGTTATGCATGCAATATTTTATTTATTACTTTATATTAAATACTCTTCCGCGGTTGGCTCAACTTTTATTATGTCCTCGCCGCCCGCCGTTAAGAAAGGTTTGCAAACTTTTGCTTGCAAGACAATCACCATCGTTAATATTGTTCGTAGATGATGATATTACGAAATTGGGTTTTTGCAGTTTCTGTTAATTTTAATGGCGATTAATGTAATATCGCTAAAATTAAAATACGAGGAAATGGTGAATACAAAAATTGAAACGCGATTCGAATGGAAATGGAAAATTAATTTCTTATTGACGATTTATGTCTGTTATTATAAGAAATGATAAATTACCACTGATCGCATATACATTAAATATTAATAACTGTCTAAATCAAGCTGTCCATTAATATATCGAAAGTAATTACATAAAGTTTCCGGTTGCGGCCGTTATTGGTGAAGGCAATATATGTAATAACATTAACAAAATATCTCAGATGCCAGATTTGTCGCATTCGTACTTCCGCTCGCCTATTCAGCGCGCTCAATGCGAATTAGTGTGAGCGCGCTAAAGAAAACGCTGATAATTAGGATCAATAATTCCGCTGTGTCGACAATAGCGATGGCAAAGGTATAATGGACCAAAACAAAGTCTGCCTTTTTCGGTGTTATTAGAGTTAATATTTCGATTGGTTTATTCTGTGCCAGGCATTTATACCATTGGATGACAACCTGCCATCCAGCATGATTATTATCATTTTACAGTAAGCCTTTTGAAAAATTTCATCATGGTAAACTTTTGTCCGCTAATTAGGACTGCGAAAACTTGGTGATTTTAATCATAATAGTTGCTGGTGTATACAAAGAGTTTATTTCGATTTCTCTAGATGCATAAGTTTTCTAATTACCAGTTAAAAGTTGTGTAATCTTGAAAAATTGTGATAACTTTCTTGCAATGGTTTAAATAAGAACTTTCACTATAACTATGTATTTAAAAAATTATAAAATAAATTTATACGGTGCACAGTCGGCGAGCAAAAGAACGAAAATTAAATCCGAAAATACATTTCAAAAGCAACGTAGACACCAGCGGTGGAAATGTCACCTGTATTAGAAAAACGGGTGAAAATCTTACGCGTATACAATTTTTATATTTGTTGATGCCGCTGCTGATAATGTCATCCACCTAGTTTTTGTGCAACAGATACATAATGGGAAAAAGATAGAAAAACAACAAATAATATTGAGCTACAAATCTCGTACAGTTTAGGTGCAAATTGAATGCGTGCGAAAATAAATGTAACTAGATTTAGCCTCCCACTTGGCGCCTTCACCCCCTTTGCTGCTCGTTTTCAACCAAGGTGTGCTCATAATTATTTGTAAATTTGTTCTGCTCCCTTTGTATTTTACGCGCAATGTTCTAATTTCCAAAACTGCCATTAATAAACAACCACCGCGCGCGTGTGAACAGCTAAAATTTTACGATCCTTTATTTTATGTGCTTTAGTATAGTTTTTCTTTTTTGCTCCTATATTTTTCCTACATTTAATATACTATTTATGATTATCAGCATTGAACTAAACTATATTTAATCATTACTTTGACGATCGTGCGAGTTTTTTCAGCGTTGCTAAATGATCCGATGTCATTTAACGCTCACCGGTATATTAATTTGTTCTTAGGTTACGGCCGCCAGCAGGATGAGCTCCAAACACACTCCTCATATATCTTATATGTTGCGGAGGATTATCTCCGGCACTGCTTTGATTGTATTTTTTTATCACCCTCTGGAGTATGAATTTAATTCAAATCGTGACGTTGTCGTCACTGCGTTTTCTTTTTGTATGTCGGTATAGAAAAACAACCCTCATTGCGACAACTGCCTGCCTTTTCTATATAATTGATAATACTAAAATATATCGTTTCGAAATCATTGCATTTAATGTAAAATTAATGGCTTTGGATAGTATCCGTAAAAAGAATTAAATCCAAATTATCATTCATTAGAAATCAATTGGAGCATCACAGCTGTTGCTCATGTCGCGGCATGCTTTGTATTAAATGTCGCAAACCGTCACCAAGTTAGTGCCGGACATGTCTAAATGCATAAGGTGAGGGCCAGTAATTTACAAATTGTTAATTAATGATTGTCGCACGTATTTGGTCGGTGGAACCCTTTCCCTGTCAGATGTTTGAACATAAATTAACTGACTATGGCGATCACCGTGCAGGCCGATGGAAAGAATGGCGTCAATACGTTTGACGATGTTATTTAATTGATTCATATCATACCACTTTATCCAGCAACCGCCTACTATTATCTTAAACTGATATATTAACCGCAAGCAAACATTTCAAGAAGATCTAATATTGAATTAAGTTGTTTTTCAAAGATACAACATTCATTGAGATTAATCGCAAGTCATTGGTATTTAGATAAATCTCTTTGATAATTCCAGTCGCGTATTTTACTTTATACACCACCAAGAAAAACTCCGCGGAGAGTTTGTTGTCGTATTCGCACCCGCATCGATTTGAGACTCGGATTGAATAACAATTTGGTTTCGCGGATGTTACGCCTTAATTAATACCGACGACTGGTGCGCGCGTGGCATTTGCTTCCGGCAAAGACGACGACGACGACGAAGAGGACGTCTCCGGTGACAGCAAGAGAATTTTAATATAAATTTGTCGCGCACACACGTGCAGATTATCATCAATCGCCAACTGCTTTGTTCCGTTAATGATGTCGTCGTCAAACACATATGTGAGTGCGTAAGAGGCGCCTACGCCTGTTTGGTGAAACGGAAGCTGAGAACAAGAATACAATATCAAAAGCAAGACGTAGGTGTTGATGAAAAGAAGCAAAATTAATTGAAAATCATGTTGCACAGAAGTGATTCACTGGGATTTATTTTGTTGCAGTACACGTAAAAATAAAGCATAAAACATTAAAAAATTAATCGCAATAAAGAACTAGTATGGCTTTAGACATCTTAATAAAACCAGTCCTACAATATTCATTTCACAGTAGAGTGGACTAGTTTTCATCCATATATCACTCGTGCGTACGTGTAGCACTTGAAGACCCACTCAATGGAAGTGTGATTACATGGGTAAATGAGTCTCGGACAGTGGCCGAACGCACGTCAAACATAAACGATGTCCCTGCATCCATTTTGAGCCCGGCGCCTTTACCACCACGTACAAGCTATCCGCCTACCATAACTCGATAAGGTCGGGAAACTTAAAATTCAAACCGAAGTAAAATACGACAAAATTCGCCATCTGTAATTGACCATTAGAATCGGCAAAAATCGTGCTCCTTCTATTAGAGTAATCTGGTAAATGAATGCAAGTATTGTTTTTCTTGTGGGTATGCAATTTATCAGTCAAATGGCGACGTAGAAGCCCACTTTGAGAAGCTCACAGCGCTAGCGCAAAGTACGGTGGTTTAGTTTGATCATTAATCTTGTCTGCGCAAATATGCGCGTTCATACGCGGCTTCAAACGCATTCCGTACGTTAAAATGCATCGTCGTATGAGCTGCTTGTCAAAACTATGCCGAAAGTCACCTCCCTCCGCTTATGCTGACGTTTTAACCATTACCACTCATTGTGTGGTATAGTTTAATTGCGCGTAATTGTTCAAATTGCGAACAAAGCGCAGAGTGGAATAAAATCGCACCATAACAAAAAACATAATGCGAACTATCACATGGTCATGGAAAGTTTTCCACATTCCTGTTAAAGGCTTTCGCAGTTCTTTTCAACACAAGGAAACAATTTAACACATTTTATCAAATAGCGCACAATGTATAAAGGCAAAAACACGTGGAAGTGTGCTTCGGACACCGCTGCACAAATTAACAATAAAAAGGAACAAAACCGATAGGTGGGTGCAAACAAACGCTGTAAGTTTCCGCTGGCGTTGCAGTAGCGTAAGTGCTGATCAACTTCTTGGCAACACCTTGTTCCCATGAGTTAATGCCGCTCACCTTCAAAGATCTTAGGAAAGTTTATTTATATTGGAAATCACCTATTGTCCATATAAGTTTCTGTGTGTTATAAATTCTATAAAATTTTGTTTCGTGGTTTTTGTTTGCAGACGTCAAACGGTTTTATTCTGCGAAAATAATTTAACATATAAACTGCCGAGCGAGCAAGAGAGTTTATTTAACCCCATCAAATAATAAAACTAAACCCGACTAAGGATGCATAACTGCCCACCCACCACATAAATAGCGTGGGTCAACTCTCAAACGGAATGTCTAATATTTATGCAAGTTGAAACTTAGAAAGCCGCATTAATGTTTGTTTATAAATCTTGAGAAATCGAAGCAGATCTACCTTGTGGGTTAATGTAAATATGAACGGACAGACACACAAAGTTAAGTAAAACTGGCCTCGCCCCAAGGCAGGATCTAATAGATTTCCGCCTAGCTTTCATATTCGAACGTGGATAGTTGCGGCCATCCTCTTTAAAGTTTCCGCACGAACCAGCGTATTCATCATGGAAAAGGCGCGCGCGTACGGACGAGAGGCGTCAATCTAAAACTATTCGATATCGCCTGCACACCGTCGAGTCGCCTCCGTCGATTTCGTAAGTAGATTTTCATGCAAGGTTTCCACATTATTGACCTAGTTTGAAGTGGCGCAATGCAATACACTTAGTCAGAAAAGAATAGAATATGCATATGCATGCCATAAGAAAGCTTCTCCAAAGATATACTGCTACATGCCTATTTCTTTCGCAATGCAAAACTACTAATCGCGTTTTCCACTAACGCATTCAAATAAATCCAATAATTAGTGAAATTGGAATTTGTTATAGTGGGCACCCGTCATAATAATCAAATATAATTGAGTCTTAATTATTACTGAATGACCGCTTTTGAAAAACCATCGAGTGCCTATTGAATATGTTGGCAATCCATGCAGAGCGGTTAATAAAAACAATGTTCTTGTGGGAAAGATTTATGAATACGCCATTAGCGGCGCATGCACAATGCATGTTGTGCGTAAAGCGCAAAATCAACATGATGCACTGCAAAGGTTTACACATGATGTGCGCAAAACGAATATTGATATCGCTCCAAATTGAATTAAAACATATATTTAATGCGTACCCACGCACGTTTATATAAAAACACGCGAGTCACGTATTGTCATGTAAATGCAATTGGTTTTGTGATATAATCCATCCTCTTCTCCTATTTTGGTGAACGCCAGCACATGCCGAAATGAATTTCTGCCAGATTTAATTTGCTTTTAGATTTCGTGCCCTATAGGGACACCTCTTCAATTACTCTTTGGCTGTATCATTTATCATTCCAACAATTTTTACTATGATCAAAATGTCAATATACTTAATTAATTTTGAATTATACAATAATACAAGTATGCTTTAGTAATATTTAGTTACTTCAACGTATATGCTGGTTGTGATAAACTAATGAGACATTAAGCATTTTCAATATTGCGCGAACGCAAAACGTTATTTTATTATAAGGTTGCTTTTTTGAAGTTTTTCAGCCGCTGCATTAAAATTTTCAACATCTCCGCTTTTATCCAAAATCCCCGTGGCCGGCCATAACGACATGAACGTATCGATTATTAATATTTCACCGAATATTTAATACCGCCCACGCACAACAGCGCAGTGAAAAGGTTTATTGACGTTCGCACCAGGGCTCGTTAAGCGCGTCGTGCGCGCGAGCGGCGGTTGATTAATTAAAATACGTATTAAATGCCCGTGGATGAGGCCCATAGCTCATATACACATCAACATCCGTAAAATTATAAAAAGTATCTTCAACAATTTTCACATCTCTAGTCCAGATTTCAATTTCAACACATGCGAAGGATTATTACCTGCATCTAATTCAATGCTCGTCATTGATTTCATATTAAACAAATTATAAACATATATTAGTCTATATTGTTAATTGAATGAGACTCCAAATGTTGTCCGTAAGAAAAACAGATTTAGGTATATAGGGTGTCCTGTGTAAGACGTTACAGCCGAAAGCTGGGGGTAGATTGGGCTAAACCGAGAAGAAAAGTCCTTTACCACTTTGAGATTTGCGCAATAGTTTAGAAGATATTGAATATTATAGTACAGCCAATAGCGTGCGAGAACGCAGCGCATGCCCCGCCCATCTCCTAATATGGCATGTGATAGGCGGGAAGCGACGCGGCTTACGTGATTACAAACAAATGAATAAACGGTTTACAAATGCTTACGAACTTTTATTGATTTAATTTGGCAATTGCTTAAAGTGATACAAATAATGAAAAACAATAGACAAACAATTGCCAAATTAAATCAATAACAGTTCGTAAGCATTTGTAAACCGTTTAT
>JARJDR010012407.1:0-13743 GCA_030264135.1 Myllaena sp. GC000078 | reverse complement strand
ACCAAGAAAATGAAACCGTACGTATTTCTTCCGTGATTGCTTCGAAATTCAAATCAAATGTCAGTTTCCGGCGTAATTAGCAGCATGTGCTGTTGTTGAAGAAATGTGCGCCGCGCCGATCATTATTGGCGCGTAATATGATTGATGATGAAGGCCAACAACACGTGCCTTGCGTTAATCAACGCGCGTAAGCCCAACCGCTAATTAAAAGCGTAATACGCGGCGCCCGCGATTGTTTGGCGCATCGAAACAGCAGTGAGCAAGGCAGTGAGTGAGGCGCGTTTTACGAGGTCGTAAACTTGAAGCGCGGGATAAATGCATCGCATCCCATCCAAGCAGAATCATGCTTGCTGTCACAATTTAAGCGCCTGCTTTCCCGCCTCGTTTATATCATAAACGCGCCAAAAATGTTTGCGATGCGTATATCTATGGTGTATAAAGCATTACGCGACGAATTTTCAGCGCCGACGACTTCATTGCGACGACGGCGACGCGGGGATGATGTGGATGCAAACATTCCATCCAAGCGCGTGGGCGTTTACTGAAGCGATATACGCGCGCGAGACGTTATTTAAGAGGTGGAGCATGACATTGTCGTACCAACATATTATTATATATGCGGGAGAGTGGATGAAATAAGGATCAATATGAAATTGCATTCGGTGTAATTTTAAATAGCATAGCATATGTGTTGTGGCGGTGCTAAAATAAGAAGCAGAAGAAAGGGTGCAACATACAGTTGGCGTGTAAATTATTCATGTTTTCCGAGAGGCGTTGCTCTCACGACGCCTTTTACCACTTTCACGTCGGAGCTCACGAGTGTCCTTTTTACGCTGCATACAAAGTGTTTGAATAAATTAAACACCATCCGGATCCCTTCTGATTTAATTTTATGTGTTTTTTATAGGTAATACTCGTACATTTTCGCACGCTTAGTGAGTTTTATCTCATATATCATTGATTTTAAATCTTTTATAGTGAAATATGAATATTTAATGACACTATTGACCCTTGCTATCGGCAATAAAAATAATTTTCAGCGTGCTGTATGATGAAAAGTGCGCCTCTCGGACATATTTGAAATTCTAACAACGCAATGAACGTCGGATAATGCAATTCCCAGGATGTATGCCTGAGTACCTATGTGTTTGGGCACACACAGCCACACAAGATCCAAGCATGCATGCCCTGCCCGATTGCATTCTGCTCGCCCACAAATTCCCTTCGTGTCCTTTTACGTGCGCACCTCATCCACGCGATCGCTCGTTCGTTCGTTCGTTCGTACGTGCTGTCACGATGATAAAACGTAAAATACGAGCCGTTTAACGCTCCGGTACGAAAATGATGAGACGCTTTTACACCGAGTGGATGCGTTTCATCTTTTTCTCATCCCCTTTCCCGGCACGCCATCGATGTGATGTGATGTGTAGATGGTTGAATTTGTCTATGATAATTATTGGCAATTGTCACAGGGCCAAAGCTGAATCTGGAATAACAAAAGTTGCGGGCGACAATGACACGGCGCGGGGGTGGCGCACCTCCGCGTAATATATGCGCGCTCGCAGGATGCATGTAACTTGTCTCGCGTCTTTGAATTTATTGCCACCCGCGCCCGCTCTCTTTTTGCCCATTTCGCCTGCGCGCGGGCGCCAACAATTTACAAAACGTCAAGAAATACAAAGCTTCCTAAGCGAGACAAATGTTTGGCGCGCGTAAAAAGTGCGCGAATGATTAAGGGCGATCCGCTCTCTATACGCTCTCGGTGGTTTGCTATGTGTTATCATCGCCATTGATCCTTTTGTGACTAATTTGGGCCTCTTTCTCTCTGTCCGCTTCGCTCTTCTTCACTTCCGGTGATGGGTAAATGGGTGGCGGTGGTTTTGCGACGACATCAACGGCGACGACGCATCACACGTACAGCTCTTTTGTCAGGCACACTGCGGACCTTCCAGCAGGCCGGCTGCGATGACGACGTGGTGACGCTCAAGTGTCCGCCGGGCACGAGCATCTCCGTTGAGCTGGCGCAGTACGGCAAGGCGGCACCGCACAAGCAGCTCTGTCCACAGCAAGCAGCGGCAGCTGCTGCTGCTGCGAATGCCAATGGTCCCACGAACATCTCTTGTTTGTGGCCTACAGCGCTTCAGGTCAGTGTTGCATCGCGCAATGGATTTTCACTTTGTATGTGTTTGATTCCTAATGATTAACACCCAAGAAAGTTTTAAGTTGGTGCTACTGTCACCAGATTGAAGTTGGTGCACCTGGATAACTTTCAAAAGTTTGAAATAATTTGAATTCTTGTTGGTAACGCGCATGCATAACCCTACTAGTCAATATTTAACCAGTTTAACAAATAGCCCGAACGCAGATTGCCGTATTACGCGTGTTTCGTGCGCTCTGCGACGCGTAATAATGAAACGGCGTGGCCTTTTCCTAAACAAACATTTTCGGGGGTGGGTGGTGGTGACGATGACGATGCCGACGGGCGCGACGGGTACGACAACCGCTTCGAAATTCATTAGCGCGACGTGATGCGGCCGCCCGCCCGTCATTTGTTCGGCCTCGCGTTGGCGCGCCATGGGTTGGGGTAGTTTTTCATCCGGCTGCGTAAGCGGATATGACTTAAAAGCGTTTCCGATGTATTACAGAGCAAATGGGACGAAATGACGCAAGGCACCTGGGGGCGAGTAAGTACTCATTACTAGTGTGCCGAATTATCTTGCGCCTTGCTCCGTTTATTTATGTTCTTTATCTTCTTCCACTTCTTGATGGCCCTTCTTCTCCGGGTCGTTCAAGTTGGTATTTATTTACATTTCGCTTTGCCTGAATTTGAACATAGTCTAGAAATAAGTGCAATTCTGAAGATGACGTTCCACACAAACTGCTTTACGCTTCTATGCCGCTCGGTTTGGTTGTTGCCTATAATTTTAACATTGATTAATTGCGATTAATATGAATTAAAACCCCCCCGAATGGGGGATGCGCGCATGGCTTGACACGCAAACAAGTGCACACACATCGGGGATGGTGAAGCCGGAGGCAAAGCGACAACCGCTCTATCTGACGATACCTAGTATTCACTGTTGCAGACCGTCGTCGAGGCGTGTCAGAAGAAGAGCAGCTGCAAGTTTCAGGCGTCGCCGAAGACGTTCGAAGGTGATCCGTGCCCCGGCGAGCGTAAATACGTTGAGGTTGCGTACAAATGTCGGCCGTGTAAGTGCGATTGCGATGAAGTCCGAAAGGCGAATGTATGAATATGTCGGTTGGGTGTGCAGACGAATTTCGCAGTCGTGTGGCGTGCGAAAACGAGCGCATTCAGCTGCAATGCAATCCAAATTCGCGTGTCGCTGTCTACAGCGCGAGCTACGGCCGCACCGAGTACGAGAGCTTCCAGTGTCCGCAACCGCAGGGTGTTGCTGAAGAAAGTAAGCGAGCGCTCAATGGCTAATATTGCGACTATTACCATGTCCTGAAAATTATAGCCTGCCTAGTGAGCTACGCCACCGAAACGGTGATGCAAATCTGCCACGGCAAGCGCGGCTGTGAACTGTCCGCGGACGCGAGCACTTTTGGCAATCCTTGCCGGCCGCAAACTCGCATGTATCTGCGCGTTGTCTACACATGCGGTGAGACACTCAAAAAGCATTCAAAATTTGCGCAAAACCAAGTTTTTATGTGTGTTCTTCAGTACCGCGCAAGGTACTCAACAAACAGTACGAGGGCCGGCTTGAAGAGGACGAGGTGGACGCCGATCTCAATTTGAACTACGATCAGGACGACTTTGACAGCTACGACTCGAACAACGAGCATATGCGCGAGTCGGCCGCCTCGCCACCGGCGCCCAATCTGGACGCCGGTGGTGGAGGTGGTGCGCGCGATACCAACCAGACCAAAGACTTTCCCACGCGCACCAAGTTCCCGCCGCACGCCAAATCGGAGGACGCTGAACAAGGTACGGTCGTGTTTGGCGCACGCATGCATGTGCAATTGATTTCGGACCGGAATTCGAACATCTTTGACATTTTGCATTTGCAAACGCCCATACAATTAGTGCATTGCATGGTGTTCCCCCCCGTTTCACGCCACCTCCTAGCCCCCCCTACGCTAATTGCATGCTCGCTTATCTCTCGGTGGAGCACTTTATATACTCGCACGAGAAGACATAACACGCGCACCTGCTGCCTTTGGGGGCCACGCGGGCGGGCGTCTTCACGTTCCATCTGGCACAGTTATCGCTTTTCGGGGTGGCTGCGCGCAACGCTTCTCTAATCGACGCCGATTATGCACGCGCGCTTCTTACCACCCATCCCCAATTCACCCGGTAGTGTCGCGCCCCGCTTTCGAATAATCTAAACATCTAATCGCATTTCGGGCACAGCAGCGATTAGAAGTTACCATCCCAAGGCACAGTGTACATATTCGCAGCACCATGGTCTTCTTCTTGGATGCGTTTTGGTGACGGCACAATCTGGCCACCGAGACCTGACTTCTGCTCTTCGATTTTGCAGCCGTTCACAAACCGCGCACACGTTTTCCGTTTCGTTTTGTTCCAACCACCTCCACGCCCGCCAATCCCTTTCTGCAACGCCACACAGTCGTTAGTAAGACCATGCGACAGGACCCACTCGATCCGAACTGCACCGTGGTGGTGTACGTGGCAAGCGAAGAGTCGCCACCGGCGCCTCCACCACGCAATCGCGTCATCGGCTTCCTTGCCGACTGGATTAACACGTACACATTTGTCGCACGTGAGTATTTCTAACTCCACCGCGTTTCCGCCCCGCCCCCCCTGCAGCAAACATTGTTATTCGCATTTTTCTCGTTGGCATGCGTTGGTTTTTTGCGTGTGTTTTCCTTGGTCGCCGTTTTTTTTGCCGGAGCGGTCTTTTGCTGGAGCCACGCCGCGTGCGTTCTGTTTGCAGAGAATCAGGAGCGCTTCTATTTGTACTTGATTCTGAGCCTCGGCGTCGGCGTGCTGCTCTGCCTGCTGCTGCTGGTCGCACGGCTGCTCGTGCAGCGGCATCGCGCGCGTCGCGACGCCAAGTTCCACGCGACCAACATCAGCGACAACACGATACCGAACGGCTTCGCCGACGACATCAGCGAGGTGGACGCCGATATTGATCTGACAACGCCGCTGCCGGTGCCCACCGTTGCGGTGCACTCGCCCACGCCGATGATGGTGATGGGCGGTGTGGGTGGCGGTGGCGTCGCCGAGGTGGTGCGATATCCGCACGTGCACACGCTGCGTCGTGGCGCGAGCGGCATTTGCGGTAGCGGCGTTGTGCTTGAGTCGGAGCTGCCGCGTAGTTTGAATGCAACGGCTGGGGGTGCCGCCCCCAACAGCATCTACTACTATGGATGACCGGAGTGCCCGGGCAGGCGGCCGCCGGCAATCAGCTCGCCGACGACGTCGACGTGCCCGGGCCAACGCACCTATTGCTTTTAATTGTGTGAGTGCGGTGCCGCAGACCAAAGAACTACCCTCCTTCCTCTCCCCCTCTTGTCTACTATACTGCCCCTTCCCGAAGAAACCTCCGCAATCGCATAATGATTGGAATCATTATCCTAATCAATACGGACAAATACGAGATGCCATTGTTTATACATACACTTACAATAAATCTATTGCGATCGTTTGGATGAGAGATGGATGTGGTGAGAAGAGATGTATTTATTTGAGCGCGAAGCAGGATTCGCGTTCATTCGGTTTTTTGTACATAAAATGAATGATCTTCAGGCGAGGCGAAGATATGTTGTCCTAGAGCAAATTGTGGGAAAGAGAACAAATATGAATGAATACGTATGTGCGTGTCTTTATGTTGTTTCTATAATGTTACGTGTTTGTATAAAATAAAAAAAATTACTAATTTCAAAACTCCAGTGTGACGACCAGCACGATAACCAACATGATGATCGTGCCAAAGGAGGAGTGAGTTATCGCCGCCGCGGAATCGGTAGGTTCGTAGCACTTTAAACGATCGCCGCTTACCTTCCAACCCTTTACGCACGTGCACTTGGATTTCTCGCATTGCGTATTTTCCATGCATACCTGCGGTGATGTACAATAATCGCCAACGTCTGCAAAATTTCAACATTAGATAAATTTCCCACTTTTTTTTGCATCTATTGGTAACTTGGCAACTTACTGGTAGCGATTCGCAAACAATTGCCCTGGATATTGCGAAATCCTTCGTTGCACGTGCAGCGCATGTCTGCAGCGCAAACCGCTTCGGATTTATGCGCGCATTGCCCGTTATTTACGCATTCCTCATGCAATTCACGCATCGGATAGCATTCATATTCGAATTCGGCGTATCCCTCGTTGCACGTGCAGCGCTCATTCACGCAATGCGATTCCGCGATCATTGTGGTGCAGTCGCCAGTGCTACTGCATTTGCCTTGGATTTCTGGATAGGATTTTAATTAGAGTTGAATTGGTGAGGTTGAAGTGATTAAACACTCACTTGGATGGCATGTATCGCCGAGTAATCCGTATTGTGGACCGCATACGCATTTGCTCTCTGCGCTGCACACAGAGTTTATGGGTGTTTTGCAGTCGTTATCGTGCAGACATGATCTCTTGCACGTCATCGTCTTGGTGTCGATGTCATATCCAGTTAGACAACTGCACTTTTTCGTCTCTTTGTTACAGAAGTAATTGCTGCGTAGTAATCGGCATGTATCGTCCGAACTGCATTCGAGCGCTTGACTTGTTGCTAAAAACATTCAACAATTGCAATTTAAAATCACTCGCTGATAGTTTACTGCGTACATTTCCTGCATTTTTGGTTTTTTACATCGTAGTTGTTCAGCACTTTGCAATCGCATATCCCATTGGTGCACACGGCGCCCGCAGGACAATCGGGTATGGCTGAAGTGCACTTGATGCCCAATTCAGGCTTGCATACGTTTTTGTTCGGATAATATCCGTGTTTGCAAGCGCAGGTTTTGAAGAATGGCGAGCAATATGTGAACGCCGCGGTGCAATCGCTATTCGCCGCGCAAGGATTATTCAATGCGCGATCCCCTTCCACACTCTCCAATTCATCAGCATCATTATCAGCACTATCATTCTGATAATCCATCAACGGTGGTTCCGTTTTGTCCACGCACTTGCCACTCGTGCATATTAAATCGTCGGAATCGCAATCCAAATCGAGTGCGCATGAATTTGAATCGGCTGCAAAATTACATAGTTAATTTGTTATTAAAAGCGATTAATGGAGGGCTTTACAAAATTTGCGTCTGCAGTCAATTCCACCGCGATCGTAATATCCTTCCGCACAGACGCATTTTCCCGCGGTGCAAACACGCGAATTGTACTCCAAGCCATCGAAGCAATCGTCACTGGTAGCGCACTCATCGCCATTATACGCCGCTTTTATGCACGTGCCGCGAAAGTATACGGCATCGCTGCGACACGTGCACAGTTTATTGTTGCACTCCACAAATCCGCTGATCGTTTCGCATTGTTCGCTCACATCGCAGCTATCGTAATAGCTTTTCACCACTATATGAACCGAATGTAGTTTCTTATTGACTTTGAGTGAGAGAAATATTTCTTACATGCAACGCATTTCTTTCCATCGGTGGTGAGTGTGTGTCCGTCTTGGCATTTACATAGATTGTCCTTGCAGGTGGCCTCCGCGGAACAATCCGCGTTTGTATCGCACACATGTAAGCCACCTGCATGCGATTTACCTGATCGTGATTGTGAGCAATTGTTAATTACTTAAATTACGCGTTTGATTCGCTCCTACTTACCGATAAGCAAGGCGCTTGTCGCAAGTGTGACTAGAACAATCGGAAGCTTCATTATTGTTTTATCGCGCAACACTGAATGAACGAGTGTTCATGAAATCATATTTTATACGCGAAATTTGATAAGAGAATAACACCTGTGTTGCGATTATGATAGATTAGGATTAGGTTCAATTGCTGATAAGTACTTCCGTTTTATTACAATATTGAACAAAAAATTTACATTTACATTAGGATTAGAAAAAACCGCGCACATTTATTTCTTTTTTACTTTTTGGATGATGGCAGATTGCGATAATCAAAACGCCTATTACCACGATGTAGCAGACAGGATTTGAGACGCTGTTGCAACAGGACCATATCAGCAAAAGGCGGCGCCAAATATTTAACGTACGCTGTCAGCACGTCGACGACGGCCTGCTCGGCATCCACATAACGCCCGTCGGCGAACAGCTCTTCAGCGCGCTGCGATTTCATTCCCAACGGCTGCAGCAACAACACAAAAAAACAATGGTAAGATTACGATGGTTGACGAAGGTCGGGCCTCTTACAATCAGCCCGGTGAGCACCGGCAGCAGATTCTTATCCTTTTTGCATGCGGCGCACGTCACATACGGCACCGGTATGTCTTTATCCGTCGGCAGGACCTCGCCGCAATCGCAGCGAACGCGCAGGATATTCGCGTCCATCGCGTCCAGCGTCGGCCAATCCTCTTCACACGCGCGACACGCGCATGCAAACCGATACAGTCGCAGCATCCTTTCCCTTCGCACAAAACGCGCTTCGCTCGTATACAAAGGACCATAATTTTCAAACACGTCCTCGCCAGCTTTCACTGGTTTGATCGCGCGCAATACCATCGTATTATCAATATTATATCTACAAAAGTCGATCTAAACAAACTTAAAAGTGAATAGTTTACACACCTTATAACGGAAGGATCACACGAGTGATTAAACAACGCAAGGGTGGGATAGAGACCGGCGCCCACGGTCGACGACGTGTAGTAGCAGTCCATCTGCTGCAAGAGGGTTGCCTCTTTGATGTCCGCTTGCGCATTGCGCAATTCGGCGATTTCGTGCGCATTGTACTGCAACAGCCGCAGATACTTGAGCATTAGTGCGCCGACAAACGCCTCCTCGTCGCTCATTGTCAGTGTTTTAGTCGCAAAGTAATCGGTCGTCTTCAGCAGACGTAGGAGGTGCGTTGCCATAAAGGCGTAATGAAGCAGCTCCGCGGGCGCATCGCTTTCGTGCGCGACCAGGCGCGCTACGTTGTAGTAGTCGGCGGTTTTGTAGATGACGACGTTGCGCTCGGTGCGCGCGTACGCTTCATCGGCGTGCACTTGCTGCAGCGAGCGCTGCGTAATCATGCGCATCGCCATTAGGCAATTCACCGAGACGCCGGCGTCGTGGAGCGTGTGCAGCACGCCCCCGCATTCATGCTGGTGGTAGGCAAATGCAAGGTCTTCGCATTCGCGCGTGCAGAACACCGCCGAACAGCAGCGCACACACACACGAATCTGATCCGTGGATCGTGCGCAATGCGCGCAATTTGTGCGATATGCGTCCGCGTGTAAAACGGCGGTGTATGGCCGTTCGACGGCCACGATCTCCCCAACTTTGATATCGTCCTGCGCAATTATATATCGGCCAGCTGTTGAGTTGGATTTGACGGCGAGTTTTGATGATAATGCTGGAAAAGTGATGTTTTGCGAGCGCCATATTTCCTCATCTATTATTTCCACTGGTATCGTAGACTTATCTTTGTGGTGTTTGCTTAATTCTTGTAATTTCTTGTCAATCTCTGCAACGAGCGTATTCATTGAGGAATCCTGCAAATGCTGGAGATGTTGCAATGCAACGCTGTAGTGTTTAACGGCTGATGCGTAACTCTGTAGTGCTTCACAGGTTTTTGCCGCGCGCACATGCAATTTATGTGGGTGTGGATGATGACCATAAGCAATCAAGTAATCGATGTCTTTCAATACTTTTGTAAAGTGCTTCTGATCGAAGTAAACAGCGCTGCGATTAGCCACCAATATTGCGTGCAATTCCTGACCTTGTACTAAGTAAGCATTTTTACTTATGAAGCCGGTTTGAGTTTGGGCTCAAGTTTACTTACAATCGTCTTGTGGACAACGCATTAAAGCCTCGTTGTAGACGCAAATCGCGGGCTCAAGATTGCGATGCTGATATAGTTTGTTGCCGCTGGTTTTCAGCGATTCGGCGCGGTCCATATCCTTGCGCGCCCAATTCGCCAACTCAAGGGGCTGCTCCGCGGCGAGCGGATATATGAAACGCACCCTCGCTTCATCGTCCAAGAGCGCAGCGAACGCCTCGCGATGTGCACTGGTTAAACGCGCGACGAGTTTCTCACAGTGCGATTGAAATTTCGATTTTCCAGCAGTGCTCATTGCTACTCTTTTCGATTGCGCACAAATCCACTACCGGCTGTCTCACGACTCACGCATGCTTTTCGTTATATTTAGTTTCTCCCGCATAGCGCGTATTGAGTGCGGTTATTTTTAAACTTTGCGCATTCTTAACTTTACGACAGCAGCGCTTCTATAGTGGCGCCGCCTATAGTTTCGTATTTTAGAGAACCTCCATTCGAGTGGGAGTTGGTCATCGGTGTTTTTCTACACTCGTTCTGCCAGTTGCCTGCAGTTGCCGCCAGTCGCGCCAGTCGCCAGCTGGTCGCCAGTTTGTTCTCTTCGCGTGCGGCAGATATTTGTGAATAACATTTATAAAATCTATTGCACGGTTAGTCGGCCGGCATATGGGTGTAACAATAACGCTTAATAGAGTGCTTGCAAACTGCAAATTAACGACTAATGTTCTAATACATAATCCGTACGATTAACACGGCGATCCAACATGACTACTGCGAGGTTAGAAAAATACATCAAATTTCTCTTGCTCCCATCTTCCGCGTGCTTTGCTTCATTTTTTTGCGCAATTTTATTCGCGAGATAACACGCACACATATCCACACACATAGCGTGGCGCGCGTGCAAAATGTAATAATATTTGCCCTACGATTAATCCCCCACACGGCGCACGCAAACAAATATATTTTTGCGCCGTGTTGGCAGCAAATGCACCGACGCGATTTTAATTATAATTCGCTCATTTCTATTCAGTTTCGTGCGTAATCATGTCGTCGGACAGCTCCACCGAAGATAGTCTTACGCATCGGAAGTCGAAGATTAAGCGGAAAAAACGCACCATGACTCTGCACATGGATAATGTATGTAGAGACGAAGCAGTCGTTTGTATTTGCCTAATTTCTTTGCACATATCCCAGGATGACATCATTGACGATTCGGTCAGGAGTCAGCTGATACCATGTGAGGAACCAAGAGTGCAATTTGCCACCAAGGAGTCAATTCTTGCCACATCAGTACAAATGTTCATACCCTTTCTGCTTGCTGGCTTCGGAATGGTAGCAGCCAGTTTGCTGTTGGATTTGGTGCAGCATTGGCTAGTCTACAAGGAAGTGTCCGAGGTATACATTCTGGTGCCAGCACTGCTTGGCCTCAAAGGCAATCTCGAGATGACGTTGGCGTCACGCTTGTCGACGCACGCTAATCTCGGCCACCTCGACACGCGCTCCGAACAATGGAGCCTTATCGCTGGCAACCTGTCGCTAATCCAATGCCAAGCGATCGTCGTCGGCTTTCTAGCGAGCATCGCCGCCGTCGTTTTCGGATGGATACCCGCTGGCAAATTCAACGTGCAGCACGCTCTATTGCTGTGCGCGAGCAGCGTGGGCACCGCGTTCATGGCGAGCTTTATTCTTGGCCTTGTGATGGTCGGCGTGATTCTCTTCTCGCGCCACTTCCACATCAATCCCGACAACGTGGCGACACCGATCGCTGCCAGCCTCGGCGATCTCACCACACTCGCGCTGCTTTCATACTTCGCGTCGATGCTCTACAAGACGATGGACAGCCTGCCGTGGCTGCCAGTCGTGATTATCATCATTGCCATCCTCTTCGTGCCATTGTGGGGCTGGTTCGCCTCGAAGAACGAGTACAGCAAGGAGGTGCTCGACACCGGCTGGTCGCCCGTAATCATTGCGATGGTGATCAGCAGCATCGGCGGGCTGATACTCGACTTCACCGTCAGCCAGTACAAGGGCGTCGCCGTGTTTCAGCTAGTCATCAACGGCATCGGTGGGAATCTTGCCGCCGTGCAGGCCAGCCGTATTTCCACCGAACTGCATTCGAAGACGATGCTCGGCCGGCTGCCGCGCGGCGAGGAGGTCTGCCTGAACCCATACGGCGCATTCTGTGACAGCGGCAAAACGCCGCACGCCGGCACCGCGCGCATGCTGCTGCTGATGGTCGTTCCCGGCCACCTGATATTTTCGTATACGATTAGCTACCTGCAGGCCGGTCACACATCGTTTACGCCCATCTTTATGCTCGTGTACTTAATGGCAGCACTGCTGCAGGTCTTCCTCTTGCTGTACATTGCGCAGATCATGATTGTATGGATGTGGAAGCTAGGAGTGGATCCCGATAATTCGGCGATACCTTATTTGACAGCCATAGGCGATTTGCTCGGTACGCTGTTGTTGGGCGTCGCGTTTCAGATATTGTTTCTCATCGGCGATAGGGATAGCGATGTGGGCGACTAAATTGTCATTGTATTGCCAAGCGGGAACATTGTGATTGTAAATATTGTCTTAGATAAGTGAATTGAGATTGAAGATGCAAGTTCCAAAGAATTATTGTCTGCCGGTGCATCAAAATTTATAATAATCTGCAATGGTGCTATAAATTTGACTAAATTTTTAGGACTATGTATCATTATGTGTCGTCATCGTACGATCTCGATTTATTCTTTCCAATATCTTTTCTTTCGCCATACTTAATTTATAGTTTGCCATTGTTGTATGTAAGATACTATATGAAGTCGAATTTTGAGTGATATTTATTTCGATATTAAGTGCAATTTTAGTATAACATACATATATGTTTTGTTCAACGGTACGACATCTGATACAAACTCCACTTATCTATTGGAATGTTGTAGGGTATATTTATTATGTTATTTGCGTACGGATTGCAAAATGATGGAGTTGAAATGGTACTAAATTGTTAATGAAATATATTTATGGCATATTAGCCATCGTTAAAAGTTCCGATGCGAGGTAAAATTGAAAATATATAAATTTGTACTGAGTTAAAGGGGTACCATCCAGCCAATTATGTAATTATTATGGTAACATTGATTTAAGTTTCTTCTGTACTCGGAAAGCATACATTGAACTTATTTTGGTTTTTAAATTGTTCCAGGGAATATTTGCAAGTTGTAAGTCTCAAACAGCATTCTATTTAAGTGGTACATAATTGCAAGAGCCTACCAATTAATTATCAATTAAGTCTTCAAACACAATACAACACTAACTTCTAACATTCTGGCATGCCTTCCCTGGAATCTGGTGGTAAACATTAACACACTGCAGTAGATAGTCTTATTAATTACGGCTGATTCTTTTTCAGAGTTTACGAATTCTACTACAACATTGTGTCCTGGGGCAGCTGCTGGCATTGGAACAGAGCCTGCTGATGCAGAGTGCGAGCAATCACCATGCCTGCAGTACTGTTGGAGCCAGCAGAACAGCGACGAAGTAATGCAGGGATCATATGTTTGCTGCCTTCGCCGAAGAGGACCACAGCACCTGCTGCAGCATCGCATCTTCAGCAGCCAATATGCAGACTCCCCTGGACAGTTGTGGTAAGTCTTAAAACGCAATTATGTAGGTATAGGAAAAGGAAAGCAAATGCTGCATTCACGCGACGCCGATAGTTCTGCACGGCGTCGCCCGTAGCGCTGTCATCGTACCAGGCATACCAACCTAAATCTAGTTACGTAAGTGCTGCCAACATTACAACAAATTACATAACTAAATGTAGTTCTGTCATTTGCCATAACGTTGGCAGCACTTACGTAACTAGATTTAGGTTGG
>JARJDR010012403.1:0-18055 GCA_030264135.1 Myllaena sp. GC000078 | reverse complement strand
TGGACTTCATTTATTGTGAGGAACATTTTCACAATTCTCACAATTGCTTCAGTTTCAATGCCTAATTTTCAAAATTTACTTAAACTTTCGTTTGCTTCACATTCTCATTGTCAGTAATATTAATATAACAGTAATGAATCAAAAGTTATCCGGAAAAGTTAAATCAAAAAAATTGCAATCCATTATTATTAACATGAGCAAGAATCTCTTCATCATAATTTAATCTCATTGTGATAATTTTATTAATTGAAGCAGGTAACTAAAATAAAGATATAATTAAATCATACATTTTTAATTGAGAGTAACATAAGTTTATTTAAATTATGGTCATCAATATACAGCAGTAATAAATTAATTAGAATAAACAGAATCCGGTCTAATATTTTGCATATGGTCAATAATTCAAGTCAGCTCGCACATTATGATTAATAAACATAGCTAGAGTAGGCGTACGGCGCATAATGAGCATAGTCCGCATACGCATATGGGGAGGCATAGGCAGCAGCAATGGGAGCGGTGTAGTGAGCACTATATGCGGCTGGCTCAATGTATTCCGCCGAATATGCCACGGGGGCGGCAACTAGCGGAGCGATAAAGTCCGGCTTCGCTTTGGGGGCGGCAAACGCGACAGCCAAAACGGCAACAAAGACTGCGATCTGCAATACAATATATTAGTTATGAAATTCTTTTCGAAACATTAATGTTTACTATCATTCTATATATTTAATTAATACTTACGTATTTGAACATTTTGAATGTAAGGACTGTTTGATCGTATCAAAGCAAACTGATAACTTTGGATGCGCTCACCCGCAGTATATATACTCGTGATTTTCAAGGATTTTGCATCTAATTTTCAATTAGCACGTAAGCCTTATTTACAATTCAGTGTGCGAGTAGTAAAGTTGATGCAACCTGCTTAATATTCTACAAGACTTGTGTCAAATTAAATTTTAAATTGACATGCAGCGCACTCGTTTTGTGACAAATTTTGAAGGCGTTTTTCTAAAATTTGGTCAAGTATTCCTACGAATACGAATATGTATTTAAATTAAATATTGAACTAACTCATGGAGTAAAATAATTGAAAATGCGGATGTTTAGTAATTGTTTAGAATAATATTATATTTAATTATAAATTGTCTATCTAACTTCGGTATTAACATGGCGACTCTAATAATATTCTATAGTTGCAACAAACGTCCGTATATGCCCAGGCCGCATGTAGATGAAGTTATCAAGTAGTTCGGTTTGATACCGCTGAAATTTGTGCATCATCCATGGATATTTTCGCGTTCGAGACCGCATAATCCTTTCATCTTTCCACTCGTTTGCGGCGAGCATTGTTTCTTTCATAGTTATTATTTTAAACGAAGTGAATAAATTCTACAAAAAATCATTAATTAAGAAATAATTTAATTCTGAAATAACTGGACATACATTTGCGTCAAGTAAAACGGGAACACCATCCTGATTGATATGTTCAAAACGAATAAGGATTTTATGTTCCCATTTTCTCCACGGTTCCAACGTAAGCAGATGAATATCGCGTGGCAATTCTCTTGTCAAACCATAATACTAAATCAATGTTAAGAACAAGGAAAAGAGAATAATTAAAAAATACTTATACGGTTTACAAAGAGAAGAAAATTACCGTATTGCCAACAACTTTCCATATATTTAAATTATTCTCGTCAACTGGAATATTGAACGGCCACGGCCGCAGCAGCATCTCACGCGCAACGGTTTCATCATCGCGTTGATTCAAACTGCCGAAATCAATGATATGCTGGCCGCGTGCCACAGCGCCCATAAACAATGAGTTCTCTGAGAGCACCTCACCAACGCCGAGACTATCATCTACTTTCATCCTTCGATGCAGCTGTAATTAATCCACCAAGTATAAAATACAGGCTAATAATGTAAAACGTTTAAAGCTAACCATGATTTCAATTTCGCCCGAAGCCAAACTCGTCCCGCCCTGTGCGCGATCCGTGAAAACCGTAAGGAAGCGATTGCTATGCGGGTCCTCAATCCCGATATACGCCGTCAGCGGATAGTAATTGTTCGATATATACGGTGCCTCTTCCAGGGGGTGGTGTACATCATACGTTGGCTGATAGTTGCGCTGGCGCGTTATATAACTGCGGCCGTTCGTATCGGTGCGGAAACTCTCGCCATTGTTGATGCTCGTCTTGAATCGCGAAATAACATCCATCCCGAACATCCTACCAGAGTAAAATTAATTTAATTCAATATTGCATCAAGAAAAGGATATAAAAGAGCGTCCTTCAATCGACACATCATCAACATAGAATTGAAAGCACCGGCAGTCCTTTAATTATGCAATCATCGGTATTGAATAACATCAAGCGCTTTGATCACTTACGTTTCTTGAATCTTACCAACCACCCAATCAAATTCGATATATTTCTTCTTGTGCTTGTAAATCCGCACAATTTGGCCCACCCACGTGGAGTACTCGACGCGAATTTCGTCAAACAGCGGGCCGCGCACAATCGAGCAGGTTTTGCTCGAAAAATCAGATGCTGGAGCGCGTGGCGAGAAAATATAGGCTCCTGATGGCCGGCCGTGAGCAGGAGTCCAGACATAAATATTCGAGTCATAGGCCATCAGTTCCTGTTTAAACTCAATGGACATCTCATTATCGAACACGTTGAGCATATTGCAATTGCCGTCCACCGTCATTCCTAATTTCTAAAACAAATTCCAATAATTATCGTCCTTTGCGTGGAATTAAATACTCATGGCTACATCTGTTCCCAGCTCGATATTTTCGGCATTAATCCCCATATCAACCGCGTGCAAAACGGGCACACTCGCTCTTTCATCAACCGTAACCAGGAAGTAGCGCACACCCAATGGCGGAATGTCCTCCGCCAAGAAAATGAGCTCGTACGGTAATGAATCACCAGACGTGGTGCTACCATAATCCCTTAGCGGTGTTGAAAGTTGATAGGGTACACTCTCTAAAAGAAAACACTATTAATTGGCAATGAAGTTAATTAAGGGCTAAAATGTTGTACCACGAATCGACTTTTTAATCGAATAGCGCGTGTGCGCCACGGGCATGCGTACATAATGACTGATCGAGTAACCCAAAGGATTGTAAAGGACGATCGCAAAGCGACGCAGTGATCCCGCACTGCAAATGCTCATATTCGCCAAGGTGCAAGTGTGAAATTCGCTATTCCACGGCACATCAAAGAGCGTCTCAATACGACGACCATTCGCCGCAATCGCCTGCTGCATGCCATCATGCAGAAGGCGCGCATAGTCATTCGCAACATGCTGCTGCTCTGTGCCGGTGATGGCGTCGTGATGCTGCATAATACCCATCGCGTTTGACAACGCAAACAGATCGTGATTGTTGCCCACACGCGACATTACCGCCAATTGCTTTGACGCCTAAAGGATGCAAAAGGATTGTAAACCACCCCAGCCTTATCAATCATAACGTACTTGCAGCAAATTATTGCCCTCACGTTCGTAGCGTTTGCTCGTCGGTCGGGACGTGAAATACCCTGTCCAATGAGCATTCGGCCGGTCGGCATAAGGAAAGAAATCGTCCGTCTTCACCTCCAGCTCGCTGACACTCAATTCAGCCGTTACCGCATTGTAGTAACATTCAGGTGTCGAATAGAAGATGTTAATTGTGCGATTTGTCCTTGGTGTGAGCGATTTCCGACGGCGGATGGCGTCAATCAGGTAGTCTATTTGACTGAAGTACACCTCGGCGAAAGTGTACGTGAAATCGCCACCCATCGGGATAAGAATATTATTGGTTCGATACGCGCTTGCCATCTCCTCGATATAAGTGACGAAATCCTGTACTTTTTCCACTTCGTTGTACGCGCCAATGCGATAGCCGCATACGTTATCAAAGCAGAAACCCTCCGGCGGCATGTAGTGATTATACATCACTGAGGTGAAGATGTCGGAATCGTTGCCGAGAGCTAAATTGCCGCGCCATATCATCTCCAAAGTGCGCGAGGTGTTACGGAGCGCTTGGTCGCGATAGTCAAGACGCGCAAAGAATAGCGCTTTGTAGCCAAATTCGGCGAAAAGCGATGCCATTTGGCGGCTATGGCCGAAAGGATCGATTTGCCAGCCGATTTTCGGCGCTGCGCATGGTCCAAGTGTGTCGTTCACAAAGCGAAGACCCAGCGTGAAACCGTCGATGATTGATTGATAGTGTGCGGCCGCCTCGTCGTTCATACTCCACGCACCGCCCACGATATCCAATTGACCGTTTCTTATCAGATATCTGACTTGGTCCTTGCGTTGTTTGCTCTGTTGCATCCACCATATGTAGAAGAAAGCCGATTCTACCTGTATAAATCTGTGTATTGCACATTATTATTCTGATAATTTAAATGGTTAAAAATAATTTGCTATTGTTGAATTTTTTGTCTACTATCGTAAATGTTTCCATATCAGTTATATTTGTTTAAAACTTGAGCAAAATTTTAATTTGTGTTCTCGTTGACACGCGTAAAAGTACAAATATATAAACTCAAAAAATATGTTGTCAACATTTGTTCATTTAAGCCAAAAATATTGCATTAATTCATGTATAAACAAATGACTGTCTTATCATTAAAGTACATAATTAATTTAAAAAGTTATTTAATTGAAACACGCAAACTAAAAGTCAATTGCAAATTGAATATGTAACTTGCAATAGGTAAATAAAGTGTGATGTAACAGAATATTTTAATTGTAAATAATTGTTAATCATGCGTATGCACGAGTATATGGATGACATGTATTCCAATTATGAGAAAAACCTTGGAGTTTCTAAGTGGGTTGTACAATGAAGAATTTTCTCTCCTCGTAATCCCAGCGTAAACAATAAATTAAGTAAACAATTTGTTTATGATTTCATAATAAGCATAACTACACATTGACTTGCTTTATTTAAATGTATCATAACTAGACATCGAAAAACATGCATTATGCATATTTGCATATGCATTTGCATATTTTGTCCCTTTTTAAAGGATAGTGCATATATATATAGCGATTTACGTCTATTGTGCATATTTTCTCAAATAACCGTCAAAACCTTCCTAGAAAACCTCCAATTAAATTCCCAAGTACCAAATTCCTCGTAGAACATCGTTAACACAACACCCAACCACCATTGATTCATAACTACTGAGTGCATGCAGCTTCAATAATACTAAATAATTTATTAAATTAGATCCGGATATAAAAATTATCATACACTTACTTCCGGTGTGGCTTCTCCAACAGGGCCGTTACAACAGTATCCAAAATATTTTCCACCTGCTGCTTGTAGTACTGATTGACGGTTTTAACCCAGCCGACATCATCATGACTGTGACTGACCATATGCACATTGATAGCATCCTCATCCAGTTTGGCACATCGCTAATATTGCAAGCTGATAAAATGGCGCACGATTACGATAGCAATAACTTACGTTTTGTTCGCACGCCAGCGTAGGCGCGATACGCGTCGCGAAAATGAACAAAATGCAATTGGAAAGTGCCGCCAGCAACATTTTCCAGCGCAACGTGGACGATATGCGAGCGAAACGACGGCGCACGTGCGCGCATCTACACTGATTTTTCGCTCCAATCGGAATCCACTTTAACGCCACCGCAACATGCACGGACTTTGTTGCTTTTACGTAAATAAATTAGTCGCGGCAAACGCATGCGTGCTCGTACGTACAATACCATCTGCTTCAATGGTGTATGAAATTTTTAATGATGAACTGCGGGTGCGATAGCGAGCGAACGACGCGAGATCGTGTTGAAGTGCAAAAAGCCACGACAACGTGTTTAATTACACAATTTGCCTAGTTTTCTCCGACTGCATAAGGCAATTTTTCCTTAATTAATTTGATGCCGCGACGACTTTTGTCCCGCTGTCGATGTCTACTGGAGGCAGCAAAAAAAAAACTTTACAACTTGTGCGTTGATTCGTACGAGTATTTGCTCGTCTGTCTATGTTGATTGCATCATTACGAAAATTAGTTCATGGACTATATAAAAATAGTAAAAAGATAGCCAAAATTATGTTTATGATAAAATAGTATAAATCTCTGTTTGTTAATACAGAGGAAATGGATATTAGATAAGCGTAGAACTATTGCCATTCTTTTTTATATAATGGGTAATTCCAGCATATCAAAATTATATTTCATAGCTAATTTCAATTTCCATCTAACCAAACAACTGCATGTTTTTCATAATTCTATATAAATCAAACACAATACACTATTTATAGTTTTCAGACAGTACATATTGATGTGACATGCGCTCACCTATTCATCGGAGTCTGAGCAAAAAATTTGTATCAAAATTGAAAACCTTGCGCGTAGTACAAATTACTGTTTATTTTCCCTATCGAGATGATATGTTATTATAGATCATAAGGTCTGATTGTAGTAAATTGACCGGAAGGATGAGATTACGTATAAATATTTGAATTTCAATCGTATTTCAATCGTGTAAATGGTTTCCAAGCGCACTCGTTTTGACCATGAAAATTGTTAACATCCATATCCGAACAATATTTACAAAGTTATTTATAGGAAACACAATATTTTAAATTGTCGCGGATTTTACACATAATCACTATCGAGAAAGTACAATTGATAACATGTGTATTTTAATTAAATAATTGTAATATTAAGTAAGAACATTTGCAAACAATCTATTTATGTTTTCGACATACTCACGTAATACGCTAATTGAATGGAAATGGAAACGATGGTATTGATTAGTGTTTGTTGCATTGTTTGCATTTTCCGAATAGCGAGAGATAACAGCCGCGACTGTTTGCAATCATTGTATTCCTTGATTATATCGCATACAGGTTTCGAATAGAAATTTCAATGGAATTATCATAATTATAATTGTGCTGGCTTATAGGAATAAACTATTGAACCTGTTGTATAACCGTTATCTTATTGTTATGTAATTAATATGATTATGTTATGCTTTCACACAAGACTTCTATTTCAGAGGAAATTTAATTAGTAGCATTTTTTATATGCATTCGTATATTATTATTTACAGGAGTGTATAACGTATATTCAAAATTTAAATAAACAGTTTTTTTGTTAGCCACACTACATAACATTAGCATTTCAATTAATTCCATCTCTTTTCTATATTATATATAATATGAGAGATCAGGATGTCTGATTTACAACTGGAACCAATTAAAATATCCACTACTATACCGGAACCACCAAAACTGCATATAAATGACTGCCATACCAATTTGGTGGGTCATTATTCCAACTTGTCTCAGTCAAAATGAATTCGGTAAGCATATAATTGGTTATTTAAAATTAAAATAAAGTCGTAACTATGTACTATATTTTAGATATATACTATATGGTTGTTTGTTCTGCAAATAGTTTTCTTAATTACCACCTTGAATGCAAGTCCACTGATTGGAAAAGAATTTGGTGCACCTCTGGCACACACTGGTTACGAACAACCGCCATTTACCACCGCTTTTTTCACGGACACCGATGATTATGCAAGAACAATAAAAGAATTCAAATATATTTATTAATTATTATTACATCCACGCTTGGATATAATATATTACACAGATCGATGTTATTTATATGATATAAAACGAGATATAAATAAAAAGTTGTAGTTGCTCGAAACGCCTACAATATGTTTTGTTCGTTGTGTATTTTTATTTGTATCATCTATGAATGCGATTCATCTGAAGCATAGAGGCCTAGTTGGATCGATAACACGTAATATGAAACAGATTTATAAATAATTTTCCTGGAATGGTACAAGAATAGTGCGAATGTGATTCAATACATACTCGTAATATCAATTTAATTAAAAATTGCAGGAATTTATTTATTCAATCTTTATTGAATAATTTGCCTTTTTCTATAGCATAAACTAATTGCCTGTATCAAGTTACGACGTCACTCTTTGACATTCTCGTGAACAACGCTGAATATTTTCTGCTCCATGCCTCTCTTGCTGAGAGAAGCAAAAGGGTGACTTCATAGTCGTCACTAAATATTGATTTCATCCACTGTTGACCATTCCGCCCCATGTTATTATTAGACGCTTACGTACCTATCAGCAATCTGACGAGATCAAAGTAAAACATAGATAGAAATAGTTTATCGGTAAGCATACACAGTCGATGCGATGAGGTGATGTGATGCCATGGTGATGAGGTAATTTTTCATGGTTTTCCGACCGGCCAGCATCGTCATCATCTCAAGGGAGGCGGGCGTAATAACTAGGATTATCGCAAGATCGAAGCGCCCACTACATACACAAATATAATTAGGCGCAAACAGCAAGTTGGCCGCTTTCAAGAAAAGGTGTCTGTCTGGTCCTTGAACGTTTCAAGTAATTTCGGCCGGCGCGGCGTCTGCCTTGTTAGCTGAAATACTTCTACGCCAGCCTGTTGTCAACTATTTCGATCGCGTTTATGAATAAAGTGGGACAATTTGTGAGATACTTGGAAGATAATTTAATAAAATCAAGTTACATGCAAATTATGGTTTCATAACTTTCTTGGCCAAACATAAATTAATAAAATTCTATATTCCTCATTAAAGTAAAGTAAACATAAAAATTACATTTATATATAAAAATGCAAATTCTAATAAAATAGTTTTACCAACGACATTCACATTGATGGATTGAATTAAGCAAATTGCTCAATCCGTTTCCCTCTAAGTAATGCGGATCATTGACAGTAATTTTTCTCGATTCAATATGATGATGCGCACAAAGTCGGCGAACGCAAAATTAGCGTATTCAAACGAAGACGCATCGTTACATAAACAAACACGACGACTATCAGTCATTATTCGAGCGGTGCGAAATTGCCCGTCGCGTCCTTGGATTCTCCTCTGGAACTGATGGACTGACGCGCTGAATTTATATATGACATGTCACAAAGGCGCGTCGCGTACTATATTAAAGCTCGCAATTACAATCTCCACAATACTAGCGTTCGATGATTGACTAATTGGGCAGCAATTATCTGGCGCCGAAAGGGTGAAACGCAGAACTAGTAACCCCAGGTCGTGGTCGCGAAGTGCCCAAATTATGCTCGTACTATGTATTACACTAATAATCACGACACACATTGATAATAAATTCTTCACATATTCTCAGCAGCGATTTCTAGAAGTGGCTTTTTGCTTCCCAAGAAAATAAATACAAAGAAATACAACCAGCGAAAGCATCAAGACATAAAATGTGAGCACAAAAACGTGAATTTTATTGTTAATATAATATCACGCTCACATTACAGTCTATGGTTGTCCATATGCGTGGGTTTGGGTTGGAGGATGACAGGACGTGCAAAAAAAGTCAGTCTGCATCGCTGCTATCAGTTGTATTGAGTTTGCGTCGCGGAAAGGAAAGGCTTCTTCGTCGAAAGGCTGCATCAATGGGCATACATTTGCAATCTTCATTCCGTTGCCACCCTCGTGACTTGCCGTTGTGCCACGCGATGCTAGAACATATATGCAAAAACAATACAACGACAAAGTCGACATCGACGTCGCGCGTCGTCGCGACGCTACACAAAAGCATGCCCGCGGCGAATACGTGAGCTTCGCGGCCTACACCTGCTGTTGATGTGTTGATATGTCGGCAGATTCTTGAACGATCGCACGTTATCCGGCCACGTGCCGATTTCGCCAATTACGCTTTACTTTTACCTAATTCATTAGCATATAAAAAAATTTAAGCAAACAATTATATAGATAATAGAAAATTGATTTAAAAAAAACACTAATATTTTAAAATCCTTTCGATTGAAATTATGTAGTGCGATAAGATGTTAAGCAAATGCGATTTAATGGAAGTCTAAAGAAAATGTGAAATTAAAGTTTTACAAAGCATTTAAAAATATTTAATGTTTTTGTAGCAATTAAAATAAAATCTTGTCATTCACTCTGAATTGCATCTAGTTTCGCAACTAATACAATAAAAAATTAAAAACCATTTTTATAATTATGAATCGACAGGATTTTTTTAATCAACCCTAAACCCTACATAAGTTACAAATCAAACAAAACCAAGAACAATGCTGGTGCATGTGGTGGTGGTGGGAAATGAGGACACTCGGTGCAACAGCGCGAAATATTCGATGCAGCTGCAAACGGGGTGAACGACCGTCCCTGCACTGCAATCCTGCAATCCTGCAATCCGGGCAACTGTCCTCCCATCCACAATATATAGAATATCCTAACGCCTTGCAATAAATACAACTTACAATCATTGTTATGATACAATTTTTGTTAATACTAATTTAATGCATATTTAAAAAAAAAATTGAAGAAGAATAAGAAGATGTTGAAAGTAAAAATTTTATGACATTTGCTATATAGGTACAGGGGAGAGCACTCATACCATCTTGTGATTTGCGAAATTAGCGATTTATCCCCCGCCGCAGAAATTCATCCCCTCGCGATCGCGGTGTTGACCTGCGCCATGACGCACACAACTCACATCGTGCTGGCTGGCTGGCTGGCTGCGCGCTCCGCAGCCTCCCTCGCGCGAAGGGTATAAAAGCGCGCTCGCGCATACAACGTATTCCAGTGCGCATCGGGTCGACATCCGAGCCAAAACTACCCCATCCGTACGACCAACCGTCGCAAAACAGTTTTGAAACAAAAGTAATCAAAACAGCGGTTAAAGCAATCCCGCGATCAAGCCAAACAAAAAAAAATGTCAGTGAGTGATAATTCCTTGATGTTGATGACGCTCAACACGGACGGCAGACGCAGCATTTCGCCGCTAACACCATCGCCGTCGCGCGAAATGCGCGGCATTCGTCTCTTCCGCGCAATCAGCCGCAAATTGGCGCGTCGCTCCGGCGGTGGTAACCGCCACCATCACCATCATCACGCCAGCAGCAACACCAACAGCGACGACTACGAGGAGGACAGCCGCTCCTCGAGCACCGACTCGTCGTCCTGCAAAGGCAACAGTTCGTCCGGCGAGTCCGGCTTCCGCTCCGTTTCGCCGCATCACATGTCGTCGAGCAGCAGCGACACCGGCAGCGATAAGGGAGGCGGCCGCCATCCGCTCTCCACATCAGCGGAGAGCATTCGCAAAGTGTTCCAAAATCTCAGCATCAACACGTCGGCGCGCTCGAAGAGCTGCAGCACAGCACACAGCGATGCCGTCGCCAAGCGGAAGTCGGCGAAGAAGACGTCCGCGTCTCCGCCGAAGAGAATTCTACGCGCGCCCGTTAGCTACACGTACGTGAAGGGCATGAGCGGCCTGCCCACGCAGCGCATACCCAAGACGAGTGCGAAAATCTATTTGAACAATTGCGGCGGCTGCAGTATGCAGTACATGGCGGCGCTGCACCGATAGACAAAACCAGCCGTCTCTTCACACGTACGCAAAGAACTTATGAACCTAAGGGCAATATAATTAGTTTAACTCTAATAAACGTTATTCCGCATCGTCTATTTGCGCCGCGCGATCATTTCCGCAAATCGAATGGGAAAAAAGAAGAAGAGGAGGAAGAAGAAGGCTAAAACTCTAACTAACTATTCCGAAAAGACTGCCAAAATACGATTCGACGTACACGTACCCACACACGAAACACATCACGCTCTAAATCTTGTAAAATTAAGTGCGCTGCGCGCGCACTATATTACTGCAAGCCAGCCACTTGACGCCATTCAAATATAAGTAGTTGACACGTTTACAAAATTATAACAATCTCGCGACTAGGAAATTTGTACAAAAACAATTTGTAAATAAATCGACTTTTTATATAATAATCGATGTAAAATAAGCATAGAGTATAAGGCACGATGAAACCGAGGATTACCGTGGACTAAGTCAAACAACAAGAACAACATTTGTTAAAATCAATTATACCTGAACTTAATACTCTTAAGGACAACAAAAAACATATATCAAAATTTTGCAGTTTGTTTCAATCGAGTATTAATTAGTTACGTATTTAACGAACACGAATTTGATGCACTTTAAAACCCTTTAAATATTATACACACCACACTCTGCAGACTGTATCAAGTAGACTGTTACATAATTATTAAACTAATGGTACTCTTGTAAAACCACACTATTATATGCACCTGCTATGACTTTGTATTTATCATAATTAGGCATGTAATGAAAACGGTTTTATTACGAATAACGAATGCTGATATTGAAATATGGCGTCAACCAACATCCTACTGGACATTGTAATAAATGAGCAATTGCAATAAATAAAATAAAAACTTACTAATATCGTACCAAACTGTCTTTTATTGTAAATACTTACACCAACCTCCAACCAGTTCTTAATTCGACTTTTCTATAAAGTTCATTAATCACATGATAAAGAGAAATATTTCTAATTACATTTGCGTTGAATTACCTGTTGTGCATCTTTAATAACCACAAATAAATATCAAACAAATTATCATCCATCAGAAATTGAACGAAACATGAATGCGCACGGTTGATGCCTTTTCCTCATCGCACATCCCATGAAAATACCCCGGTAATTACTCAGCTCTTCTTGCTGCATCACGAATCAGCGAACTTTAATTCTCCGCCAAGTCGCAAGACTCGCAAGGATGTTAATTCAAATGAAATTAACTTCCCAACCGAGTGTGAATACCAAAGCAACATTTCTCTTATCGTCTTGTACAAGCATATTACATGTATATAACACACGTCCGAGACAAATTAAACTAAAGTTTATATGCAAACGAATCGTGCATGCCTGAAATGAATCAGTAATAACTTCCCCGTTTGCGTGGATATCTAAAACATCTTCAATTAAACGAATAAAAGTTTTGTTGATTAATATGCATTCACGGTCTGCTCATTCGCAAATATCCAAAATGTGAGCTATTTATAACCATTCGACATTGGAGTTCATTTTTACGTAATGCGCAAAGGGCAAAGTTTGCAAAGAAAAATTTTCCAGACAATGGTAATACTGGGTTTCGTCGTCTTAATGTTTGTAATTTGCGAATGACATTAAGATCTCTTTTTTTTAGGAATTATATGTCAAATAATTAAGCAGAATTAAATTTAAAATTTCTACTGAATATTAAAACATGAAATTGATTTCAACACATTTACTTCATCGAAATTAACTCTGTTTAAAGTGTAAAATATGCCTTTTACGTGAATGGCGTACAGGAACAGGACTACGTGACGCCTGGCACGAAAGCGTTTGTTTGTTCCTTTGTGCCAAAAAGTTATCTCCAAATGCGTTCATCTCTCTACCCCACCCCATTTTGCTTCAAACATCCAATATAGATGTAGGCGGTTGGCCTATATGGCAAATCTGAATTTCATAATTCAAATAAAGCGTTACATGAACATTGGATAATCAACGTAACATAGATAAATATTTATGGCCGCCCGTTTGCGAACGAAAGCAGCGCTCGGGCGAAAATTGATTGTTTCGCATTTCGCGCGCAGATTGGGCGATAATATCGACGAGATAAGTGCGATGAGTTCAATACGTTACGCCGACACCTAATGCGCGGAGTCTAAGAAAACCACCTACGTAGCGCGCTCTCCGCTCGAATGGGAGAGGAACCATCCATCCCTTCGTACACAAATCTGTATGCGTACAACAACACGGAACGACCTCGGACCAGGACAGTGTCCCAGTTTCGCGCGACCTACTTCCGCATTTCACACACACTTACACACAAACTCGCACATTCAGCCTCACGTGTCAACGTGTTACGTCATTGCCGTTGGTCTTCTGACGTCATTAGAGAGCCGGTGTGGTTCTTTGTTGCTCGGGCGACGGCCCTATCGGGCTGCGACCCGTCAGCAAAATTTAGGTCGTGCACTATGTATGGGCCGCAATCTGTAACCGTCCTCATCAGCATCATCATGCGCGTACGTAGCGAAGCAGACGCGTGCATAAGCAATTAGATCAAGTGCGTTTGCAATCACATTATGTCCGAACATGAATGAATCGCACAATTCAGCAATTGGTGTAGCTTTAAATTCGCTGAACATTGTTATAGCTTTATAGCCATGACACATATATTCGCCCCACACGCGAGCTATTATTGCGAATGTGTCTCTTGGGTATTTGTCGTCTGAAATTAGTTGGTAGCGAATTTTGAAAATAGTTTTCGAGTTGATTAGTTAGCACTGTCGTGCAATGCTCTCACGTTGATGGCTGCGGTTTGACTGATTAATTAAATGGAAGCACAACAAAGTTCCCAATTGGCGCCCTCGCCGACCGAATTTGAAACGCATGCAAGTATAAATTGTGACTGCGGCAGCGCCCACAACCCTCGCAATGCAACGCTACACTCGTGCACCACCAATCACGTGTCGCTGCATTTCATTGTTTTCTTGCTTTCTACGTCGCGAGTCAAAGATTGCGACGGACTCATTATGAGTTGATTGCGTGGGCAAAGTCACGCTTTACTCACATCACGTGCTGGTTATATTTCTCAGCGATGGAAAGTATCATATTCCGGAAAAGAAACAATTCATTTAAACTTAAACATTTACGCTTGAAATAAAAATAAAAAACCTATCAAAAATGCGGAACAAGGTTGAATGGGTGACATGAATTATTAGATAGTAAAATAAACCTGGTGGGAGAAAGGGCGCTTCCGGAAAGTGATGGCCGCCACGGATGACTGGTGGCGGGAAGGTGGGGAAGGGAGGGCGAGATGATGTATGCGTGAATTGGTAAAAGCTTCCCCTCGGGCCGCCCTGCGCCCGGCCCGCACGAGTTCGGTGACGTACTTACGATATCATTGAAGAGGGAAGCGCGGTATGACCTAGTGACCGACTCATTCAGCCACCGCCCGGCGCCTCCACTGAGCGCGCCCGGGCTAAATATAGATCCGGTGCGCTTCCGCCATGTCAACGACCCTTCGCGGCTGCTGCACGCAACGCCCAACCAGCATCCTGCTCGAATAACGCCAAACCCAAATCCCAGTTTTTGCTCGTCCAAGGTATAAAATACTTATCGCCAAATTCTTCAATATTTTACCAATTATGTATTTCTAAAAATTAATTTTGCTTCTTAACTCATTCATAACAACAACATTTTAAAATTTAAGAAATTGTTCCGATATAAATGGTCATTGTTGTATGATAGTTGATAATAAACAATAACAATGTAAAGGATGGTAATGATTGGATGGTAAATACGTCATCATCCATCCCCAAGTGAATGAATTTTTCAGCTTCTTTGTTGTAACCCAGTTTCAGTGAGCTGCTCGTGCCCAGGATGAAATCAGGACGTTGCCCCCTAGCAATGCCCTAGTAAGTCGTTCTCCGGCTCATTTCGCCAAGATATGCCGATAATCATCTCCAAAATCGTTGGTTGCTCAATTGTAAAGAATGCAAATGCACGGCCGATTCATGACATTATCAGCCGGCCGCGTATTCTATTTATGGCACAAGTTGATCGTGCGAAGGACGCATTGCGTCGCCCTAAATATCCACAATGATGCCACACTTCCCGAATTGCGTCATGACCTGGTTTCATTCAACTCGGCAGGTCGGGCGCAGGAGCGGCCGGAATACGCGCTCAGCCTCCTCTTTTGCTCCTCGGCCTCTCTCACCCTGGCAGTTGGGGGTGGCGGGTTGGCGGCATAACGGGGCGATTGAACTCGTGACGTCGCCGTTGCACCGTTCCTCAATGATTTTAACGCCGCGGGCCGGGCGGGCGCGCTCCGTGCCGTGCCGGAGTCTGTGACACACATAGCAGCTCCCGAAAATGTCAGAGTGTTGCAGCACGTGCTGCTGCTGCCGCTGCTTCCGTTACTGGAAAATGTCGGTCAGCGTTTTAATTTATTATACGTTAATCTGGAATAGCATTGGGCCTGCCAGAAAAAAAAACTTAATAATGGAAATTAATGAATCGGATATGTTTTATTCAATAATATTATAAATATTGTAAGAAAATGTAAATTATTTATATTTTCCACTTGCATTGGATATGTAGAAAGAAAAGAAATGAAATTTGCAGAATCCCACTTGAGAGCATCACAGTTTCATTGCCGTCGATTGTGGCTACTCGCGGGGTGGTTTTATAGCCATTTTAATAAAGCAGAAATGAGAAACGTGACTCGCGGCCGTGGCTTCTATACCGACGTCGACACCTTATGTTTATAGGTATGTGTGCTTACCAGGTACTTTATATGAATGTCAAAGTTGATCACAATAGTGTTTCCAACGTGCAATCATCAATAACCTTCTACGTCTGTTCTGGAATAACGCATCATTACTACGTATTCCGTCAATATACGTATGAACGACGCGACGTACCGCTGATGAAAATGCGAGGCGAGGCTAGCAACATGTCCTATTTTTAATGGTTGCTATTAATTTCCAATACATTCATTTTGCATAGATACTCAATAGATTGACTCATATTTCACTTGTATCTATGTCAAATTTACATCGCGAAAAGAATTTGTCATGATTAACATTTGATATATTTCGATATTAATTTTGTGGATTCATAATTGATACATAACTAAATTTACACGTGATTTCCTGTTTCTAAAACGATACCAAGAACTGCTAGCAAAGATAATTTGATTAGAATTGGATAATCAAATAACATTTGGGGAAAATGAAACAATCACATTCAATGAGAATCTCTACATCAAATCGAATAGGAGGCAATTTCCTTCCGCATTGGCATATGTGTAGGCACGCGAATTGCTGGAAATATACGTCTTCCACTCGTGGGAGAGCAACTCACGTTTTCCCATGTTTTCCGGCGTGCAACAAACACACATGCCTGCGGCACGCGTTGCAAAGCATGCCTTGAGTGCGTGCAGCACATGGATTGTACCTATACATATTTCTTCATTTTGTTCACCGGCTGAGGTGTGCGATCATTTTTACCTGTGCGACATGTGCCATGTGCCATGTGCCATGTACGCTCACATAATCGAAATACCGCGCTAGGGACGATCATCGACATGTCACTTGCCTTAAACATTTCTTTTTCTAGATCTAGAAGAACAATATCTTTCTCATGTAAAGTGTAGAAATATTACTATATGAATAATATATAAATACTTACAGAATCTTACTTAACGTAATATTTTTACCTACAAAGTTAATCGCCGCATTTAAATTGAGATTCACAGCTTTGGTAATGCTAAATGACATATTTTCGTAAATTTCAATCGTTATTTTATAATTTATATTTTATAAATTAATAAAAATCATGATAATAGATGCATTATGGGCATTATATGTATGTAGATTTTATTTTAAATACATATAGTTTTTCATGTGTAAAAGTTACAATGACTTAAATATAAAGAATTTTTATTAGTTAATAAAGTTAATCAGTAAATACAATATGAGAATAATTTTGTGTCACTGTATAAATCAGCTCAGATTTTTTAGAAATGTTACAATATTTTTGCATTTATGATCGTAAACGTATACAAATTGAAATGAATGTTGATGGAAACCTTTGAAATCGCCTAATATGTATTGCTAATATACGCATAATATTATATTATATGATTATTTATTTCGGTTATCGCCGTGACAATGATTGGTGAGGAGAGAACGTCATAACACCCGCGTGAACAAGGAAAACTATAATAATGTACGCCGAAATTTCAATAGAACAATGTCCGCGCGTGGCAAGGAACAAACGTATTCAATCACTACATCATCAAAACCGCTCAAGCAAATGTACCAGCATCCATAATCTTTGAATTCGGTAATCGAACTAACTGCGCACATCAATATAGTAGTTGTTTGCCGAAATTGAACAACAGTACCGTTGCTATAACATAGCCGGAATTAAGATTACATCGCAATTAAATAATCAAAAATTATAATAGCCGCTAATAATTAACGTGATAGTGGCATAACCACTTCTAATTGTTTCACATCGAATAGGTTTCCACACGAATATATTATTATTTATTTATGGAAATGACATCATCCAACCGTTGAATTAGATCTTCCTAATTTTATTTACGTAATTTTCTTATAAAACTTATTTTCAAACGTTTCACAGATGTTCAATG
>JARJDR010012401.1:0-10473 GCA_030264135.1 Myllaena sp. GC000078 | reverse complement strand
CTCAATTTCGAAATGTTATCTGGCGTTGAATGCATTAAGCTTATCCTGATGCCGATGCGCCTTTGCAGACGATGTGGCAACAGGACCATCGTGCATATAATACAAGCGGTTATGTGTACCCTTCGCAAATTGCATGGATTAATTGCTATTTGCACGTGGCCATTATCAAATAAGTGTTTCGTGCGCGTGTCAATAAATGGATTAAAGTAATTCAACGGCCGAGATTTAGGACAAGTTCTTCTATGTATAAATGGGAGTACACTATGTTATTATATCGACAATCGGTGTGACTAGGCTTTTGTGTTCATTGCCACAAATCGAGTATGCATACGGTAGAGAACAGTTGTGAGGGGTATGAATAGAATCGGATAGCTATTGTTTTTGCGCTTGGCCGCTCGGATCGATGCTGCGCGCCGCGCCCGCAAAACTTCAGCTTCAGCAGCGCGCCATAGTTGCAGCTTGTACACGTCAAAAGTGGTCTTGAACCCGAGTGCGCGACGCGCAAACCTAACCAACCGACCGACTAGACGTGCGCTAAAGCATCATCCCACCGTCAGGCGCAAGGATGACACGCGCTGCCTCAGCAACGCTGCTCCTGCCGCTCCTGCTGCTGGAAGGAAGACGGAAACAAAACAATCTCGCCAACCTGTTGTTACTTACGCCACTTTGCACTCGATTTTCAAGTCGACTCGACTCGAGTCGAGACTTTCCCATTTAGAGGCTCCTCGCGTTGCGGGGGCGTGCGACGGTATTACAGCTGGTCTTAGCGCTGCATGTAGGGGCGGGCTGTTGCATTCGGGCGTGCTTCCGTGCTTCGCTGCTGAATGTAAAAAGAAGATGAGCGCGCGTGCTGGTGCACAGCTTAAAATGGCGTCTTGGCAACGAAACGATGAAAGGAAGAGTGAGAGCTTACGGTGCGGATCGAATGCTGGCGGGGGCGGTTGCTGTTTCAGAGAGGTAATTTTCCGATGCAAATCCAAATCATACCTTACACGTATATGCGCACGTTAACGTTTGCACCGCGCCCCCGCTCGCAGCGAATTGAAACAAGGTGCATGCGAAGAACGTGGGAGCGTAACTGTAGGGTATTATAGCGGGAATCAATTCCAATGGAGCGCGCTACGCAATATATCTCGGAAACAAAACCATTGCGTCCGTTGCTCTGGTATTGTTGAGGTACGTGGAAATTTAATCCTCTCGCGAGGTAAGTTTATGAATGCACATCATGTGTTCTTGGTTGTTAATGTTGATAACAGCGCGAATCAATATTATGAACCGCATTATGTCTTCTAAACTGCCATAGTGGCAGAGGATGTTTTAGAGGACTTTATTGTTCGTATATTTTAGTTATGTATATGTGGTCGTCCTTTTGCTTCTAGTAGCCTGTTAATTAGAGTCTGGTTGAAGATGGGTCATTCGACCAAAAGCAACTATAATTTTACAGCAGTCACAGTGGATTAACTTCATTTGCGCTGTTATATAGCAACTTGAGATTGAAGTAACATACGAAACCCGCACTGTCGATACAACTATTCGCGCGGAATTTCAACAGATTTTCCGCAAATTCCAAAACCACTGTTCCATGTTTTGCAACTTGGCTGAACAATAAATTGCTTCACTCGGACTTCAATAAGTAGCCTCGTGCAATTTCCAGTTAACTAACAAACTAACAAACCTTTGGATATGCATGGCAGGATCGACGGGATATCATGAAATTAAAAAATAAAAAACAAAGAGCAAGCTTGCATGTGACGTAAACTCATTATGCGCTGTACATACTCGAGAGTTGAGGGTGGCAGGGAGGTTGGAGGGGAAATGTCATCATGAAAGGCATCCAACTACGGCACTCGATTGAATTGTTTGGAAGCCTCATATTATTGGAACCACTTCACCGTCATCCACACATCCAGCGAAAAGGGGGTATGGGTGCGGACGTTGGCGCCGCACCTGCAACCGTACAAATAGACAGCTTAATTACAGCGCGGCACCGGCTTCGTTTTGCGTTAATTTGAATTTAATCGAAACGCCCCCGCTAATGCATTCATCGAATGACATCGAACGAATCGGCCGGCGTATTATTCCAGCGGGCACATTGGTAGAAAAATATTTACTTTGGACCACATTTGCTCTCCGCGTAGTTCGATTTTGGCGTTTGTTGGTTTAATTAACTCACGCGATGACTACCTACGTGCAATTTGTGTGCGGCGAACAGCTGTTAGACCGGTTAATTTAATTGCGCACATAAATTTTATCAACGCCAATAAATGTTTGGCGGTTTTCGGAATTTGCATCAAAACAAAGCAAAAGTTGGTGGCGCGCTGGAGTAAAAAATCACTTAAGTTAGTACACTGAGGCTAACAGAGGATGTGGCGAACTTTATATGCAAACCGGCGTTGTACTCGTTGACGCTGGAGCCTACATGTTCATGACGTTTTAGTACCGCAATAAATTTCTTACATATACGCGCGCGCGGAGCTTCAAACTGTCGTCCAAGCTCTGGAGGACATGCTTCTGCGTGCATTTGACTAGGTCCTGACTAACCCGGGGGAGAATTTTCTGGTTGGTCCGCATGCTTTTTGCGGCTATAAATTCTAAATTTTAATTGTCAAGTTGCACTACGCTTTATCCTTTGTTAGTACAAAAAATACAAGAAGAAAAACACAGGATCATTTGAAAATTATTCTATTATAGATCATCAATCAACGTAAAAAAATATGTACAAAATGCAATCTGACCCAAGCTCATATTTCAAGAGATAATTTCATTTTTGACCAGCACAGCCTATTTACATTTTAGTTTGCTCGGCCCCGCTGTGCTGCCCGGAAGTTATCCATCTATCACATACCTACACCCCTAACATGGATGTTGTTGCTGGGTTGGCGCATTGTGAAATGTTGACGATCAACATTTAACTTTCTCGCCCACTGAAAAGGTGATTTTATGCTAGAATTACATAATATTTTCACAACAAACACAAAATCTTAACTGGGACAACCCCGAAAAAGACGTTTAACATATGACCACTTGGCCTTTTTTCAGTGTTTATACCCGAAAACATCTGGCTAGTATAATTAGCATCCATGTCGTTTGTCTTTTTCCCCAACCCGCGTGTTGACACCCCGGTGAAAAAGTGCGTGTAAGAAAGGTGCGAAACGTTTTTCATCCACTCCAGGCGGCACGTTGATGGCGTTTTTGCGCACCCCTCGAGATGAATTCATCTCGTTGTCACGTCCGTTCGCATTTCATCGGAATCAATCAAGGCGCCAGCGAGGCGTTGAGCATTTAATGGAGATTTGTCGTGTTACTTTTATATTTCATTTTTTATCTTCGCGCCCAACGCATGGATTAAGTCGCCGAAATCGTCTCAGCCATGAGCAAAAAAACAAGGGAACCATTTTTCAAAAAGTGTGATGTAGGAATCAAGGCGTGTCTTGCAAATTGATTGAAAGCCATCAACTCGTTTGTCATTTGACAGCCTTTCCAAAAATAGTGCGTACAAGATCCACCTTTATTTTCCACTCTGTTCAAACTATCAGTTTGCAAAATGATGACAACACTCGTGCGCTACACGCGCACTGCGATGACGTCCGTCTGCCGAAGCAGGAAGAGCGCCACCGCGAGTATGGGAACCGTCGTCGGCGCGCCACTACTACAGGTGAATCTGGTCAATGTGAATCAAGCGGTGCGCCATTTACAAGTCCTTTCCGGAGCGCCGGCTCGTCGAATTTCGCTCGGCAAGAAGATCGGTTTCTTCGTGTTATTCACCGCCATACTGATGGTTCCCGAATTTGCGATGATCATCGCCATTCCGGACCATGCCGGCACAAGCATCAAGGCGATCGCCAAGAAGAAGGAAGAAGAAGAGGATCGCGAGCGTGCCATGGCTGACTAATAGTTATGCCCGAATACAGATTAAAAGATACTTTGGTAGTAGCAAAGAAATTTTAAGTGGCCTCTTATCATAAGCTGTCAAACTGTTTCGTTTGCTATACACTTCTTGAATTAAATTACCCGGTGTTCTCATGCATTTTAATTTGTAATTGCAGTAAAGATAAATACATGGCTGTTAACAATTATATGCTGCGGGTCAAATTTCATCTAGCATATTTGAATGGTATGTCATAAATACGAGTATTATATTTCTTGAATTATGATCTGTCGTTGGCCGCGGGGGAGTACAGTTTCACCGAATTGCGTAGTGCGCGTATTTTCTTTACGAGCACACAGCCTTTACGCAGGTGCATATAATTCATTTAATGCATATTCCTATTAAATTATCTATGAATATATAAAAGATAACGTTCATATTTATGGTTCGGTTGATATCCAAACCAATTTTGATAAACTTCCTGGGTTTTATAATTGCAAATATGGCATTTACAATTTTCAAATTTATCAGCAGTGAATTGTGAATGCTGAAAGTGTCTTTAGAAGACGAAATGAATTGCATTTGCGCGCTGGTCTGCATTAGTGTGGTCGCTAGCGTTTGAAAAAGAACTAAATTACTTTGTAATTAGCCGTCGCTCGTTCACGCCCGGAATTCGAAGTTGGTCGACGTCGACGTCGTCGGCGGTGGCGAATGCTAAGTGTAAGTACGCTAATTGTTAATGAGACGCTTCGCTACACTTCGAATACGAATGCGCGACGCAACCGACGCTTTCATATGCGCGACACGTCAACATTGCGCACGCATTTCGCATGCCCGCGCGCGCTCCTTTTGCTCCCGCTCGACTCTCTTTCGCCACACGAGATCGCGTGCACGTGCATGCATTAAGTACGTGCCGCCGAATTCTAATGTCTCTCCAAACTGTTGCTCCCGCTTCCGTTCGCGCCTGCCTGCATATGTGATGTGCAAATCGCTGCAACGACTTTGTGCGCGATTCGAGTGTGAAGAGATTAAAATAATGCGTTTTCCTCATTTCCTGACTTTTTGCGCAATTTGTAACGAGCTACCAGGCGCCAGGCACTTTACGTGCAACTGAGCCTCGGTATTCTTTATTTTTGTTTCAAAGAAAGAAGTTGAAACCATAAACGATGCATTCTCTAATTGGCGAAGCGCGCGCACATCAGCGACGGGGTAAACGCCTGCACGATCATTATCCTTCATGCTCGGTTGCGTCTTCCGCGACGCTTGCTGCCACTTTCTTCTATCCGTCTGCTACGGCGCGCGCGGTACACTTATCTGACTCATTGTTTTTAATGGTCTTGCGTAAATGGAGCTACTGCCCGTACGTACCTGTTTTCCCGACAGGATGTTTGTTATGTGTCATGAGGTGCGAAATAAAATGTTGCACACGTCTGCCATCCAGCCTCCCTCAGCAGTTAGGCTCAGAGCGTGGCACTGAGAGTGATGTGACTGTGTCATTACACATTTATACGCGTTCTCGCGCGCTCATCCGCTTGCGCCCCGCCCGTGTGTCAGATAAACGAGGCAATGAGATGATGCGCAGGAAGGAGGCGTTGTTTATGCGTTGTGCCGTGCCGAGGTTAACCGGATATAGTAGTATTTTAGATGCGGAAATGGAAAAAGTTTAAGTGGAAAGTGCAAAAGGCGTAATACCAAGCGTCGCAGGCGAGGGCGAAACTAATTTAAACAAAAGGACTTGCAATATTGCAGCGCTTTATGAATTGTACAACCGGGAAAACGTTATCATTGCTGTCACGGGGCGCGCGGAGTGGATAATTTTTTTTCGGCACTAGCGTATTCATATTTGCATTCTGTGAATAATTGAAGTTCTATGCTGCGGTATTAGCAAGCGTGAAATGTTGTTCGACGTGATTAATTTCGTAATTGTATTCCCGAATGGCTGATGTGAGCGCAAAGTTCGCCGCATGGCGGTGGCATATTTCATCAAAGTATTAGCAGGTTTCGATTTTGTGGCCGACCAACTAAACACGCTCAAAAATTGTCGAGATTTCTTTCAACTATCTGCGCGTTTCTGGTGTTCATAACTTTCCGGCTTTACAACTTTCGAGCACATGTGTGGAGGCGGGTGGGCTGTAAAATATGTAACCAATTTGCATACATTTGGCGCAGCTCTAATCTCCTCTCCGAAATTCGGAGATTAATTAAAATTGCCTTACATCTCCGTCGGACCAGCCGACCAGTCCGTCCCACAAGGGAGTACATATGTTGAGTCCGCCCCCAACCGACGACGACAACGATGGTGAGCGTAGGGGTGCGGGTGGTGTTAAATGGGCTTAACGCTAACGCGTCGGACATGTGTGCCCAGGCATCGCCGCATATGATGTTACTTTATTTAATTAATAAAAGGTCAGTGATTGCCATGCATGGCATAGTGGCGTGTCAAATTCGCCTGCTTGCACCGAGTAATTCATTTTACTCAACCAACCTGTCATGGAAGGGGGTGGAATATATGATGCTGGCGTAACCGCATTCCACTGATACATCATTATCGGTTAACGCGCTAATTGATGCACTATGAACGCGCCGGGGAAGCAAACACACGCCCCCCCGATCAGTTTTCTTAATGAGTTTGCTTATATTTCCGCAAGTTGGCACTAAACTCACTCGCCAGCCATCCAGGCCATCTGCTCTCAGCTACAAATATGAAGCATAAGTCTCTTGACGATTAAACGACAGCGGTGGCGGCGAACTCCGAACTCCATTCGCTGCTTCCAGATTAGATATATCTATTTTCCTCCATCTCCAACGAAAGGGGTTTGTGATATTAATGCATCACGCCAACCTCTTGCATCCTCAAGGCTAAATGCGTTTATCATGGCACACCCGAAGTTAATTTATTCACGCTCGTGTAATGACGCGAAAGTGCACCTCTTTTGGCTTTACGGCAATCGTTGTTTTTCGCTCAAATGCACTTTGCCCGCATCTTGCGCGGTGGAAAATTAAATTAATTCGCGTAACTTTTTCGTGCTTTTAATTCCACCAATAATAATTCATTTGGCTGCTGGCGATGGTGGACAAGTTTAATTCTACTTGGGGAGCTTGATTGAAGCGCTCTTCATCATGGCGCAAACTTTTGTTTTCTTGCACGTCCGCGTCGTGCATATTTCTTCCGCTATTGTTATTAATTTTCGTGCGGTGCGCCTACCAAAAATTGTAATAGCATAAATCTTGTGACACGTGCGCCACCCGAAATGGATTCGTAATTAATTACTGCGCACGACCGAGCATGGCTGTTGTGTTTGCTTGTGGGGCTGTTTTTTCTTTCTTCCTTTTGCACTTTGGTGGTTTTTCGATGGTGTTGTCCGTAGGGGAGCGTCTGTGGCCACTGATAGCAAACTTTTGATTTCATTAATCATGCGATCGCATTAACAATTTACGTTTTCGCAACGTTTTCTTGTTCTTTTGTTAGGTACACGTCTTGTCGTCGGCGGGCGTTGATGGAAACAAATCGACCACAATAGGCCTCTCTTCATCGGTGTGACATTAATAAATCGATTGTGTACACGATGAATGCATCTTTGGTTGCTGAAAGTCACAGATCAAGCGCTTTAGCGCATGATAATAAACATAACAACAAAATCATGTTGAAAATATGTATGGGTCTATAACAACAGTTGTTGTGCATTAGATTTTATGTCGATCAGTAAATGTTGGTGAAACGCAAATGTAGCAGATTAACAACCCGCTAAAATTTAATATTTGTGGCCGTTGCGAATGGTTCACGAATGCATGGTTTTATTTTGCAGACCATTGTTCTACAATCGGTTGCACAGTGGGGTTGTAATGATATTTACCGGGGTAATTATCATAAAACTGAAATTGGAAATTTGTTGCTATTCAAATATGTTTACTGGTGCCGGAATAGATTTTCTACAATAGTTCAAAAATGATGCGGTAATAAATTTATGCATCGCTCAAAAGAAAAGGATAATAAGGATAACAACTTTGTGTAAACTTCATTGGGCCGCAGGATTTGGCGCAGGACTTAGGTAACTGTCAAACTTACTGCTACCACGAATGTTAAGTGTGTTTCGAGTAACTCGCCACCGTTGAAGCTTATTTGAATAAGATTGAACTTAGAAAACGCAAAGCATTTATATAATGTTTAAGGAAACGTGACAAAATTAACTACGTTAAAAAACTCGGAAGATCTTGTGACAGAAATGTTTGACTACATTGTTGGAATACATTTTATTTCTGCTGAAAATTCTTCTGGAAATTGTAATACGTAACATATTGATGGTTATAAACCACCCCCGACGGACGTTAAAAGTGACAATTTTGTTGTTGAGCCGGAGATTCATATCCCGCTCACCTGCTGCTCTTTCTGCTACCGCTGGTGTTGTGGTGCTCGTATATACTTTTATTGCCGTATTATAAAGTTGTGAATGTACGCGTAATCAGATTTTACGTGATGCACAACGAAAACGCAGGTGCTGCACGCGCGGTCTGTTGGTATCGTGTCGGCGCGCGTGAGATGAAATTACCATAGGCGAGCGCGCGCGCACGCGAACTTTGATTGCTTCCTCCCTCATCCCTGCTGGACCCATTGCACGATGACGAATGCCATTAAAAAGTATGGAGCCGGCAGCAGTCATCAGCCTCGACATGCGTCATTGTAATAAAAGTATCTGCGCCTGAGTTTGAGCGCTGTGCTCTTTTTTTCCAGCATTGTTAATTAACGGAAATAAAATTAGTGCGCATACCATAGTGCTTTGATGTTCACACTAGATAGATACGTATTCCGTCTACTATATGTATAACTCGTTAAAACATTTTTAATTAAATTAGCAACATGTGCGTAGTACACTCGTTGGTATGAGCATATAGTACTTTTCAACTTTCACCTTGAGAAATTAATACTTAGTCAGAACTGGGTTATTTAATGAACTGTTAATTAATTAATTTTTTGTTGCAGAAACTAAAAACTCCGAGTCACGGCGAATGGTCGACATAACCCGAGATAAACCGATTAAAGTCGCCGTGCGGGTCGTCGTGCCAGTGCGAGATCATCCAAAGGTAAGCTGATTATTTAAAAACCTCCTACTGCGCAGCCGTATCTCAGTCTGCGCATCCGCCTCTCCAATCCATTCATCCCCCTTTTGTACTTTCCGTCGTTGTATTTTCCTCTGGAACTGTAATTTATAAAATCGATTCGCATTTCAACCCCGTCGGTCGCAAGGAGTTTGTGTCCCTCTTCAGGTTGCTGATAATATACATCGACATGCGCGCGCAAGAAAGAACGCCACAATAAAAAGTAAATTTTGATTGAATTCATTCCGCAAGGAATTTCCGTCTGTGCGGGATTTCTTTTCCGTCGCCGCTGATCGTCGTCGGCGTAAATAATTTATGCCGACGCCGACGCGTGTATGAAGGATAATGGAAGTATATTATAATTGGATTTTTAGTCCATACCCCGCCGCTTCCGACACAAATTGCAAATCGATCTTCAAGTGTATTGGCATGGAATGTAAGTCATCGCCGAGCAATAATTCACTCGCATTCAACGAAATGGGATGCGAATCGGTGGGTTATCATAACGGACACGAAGGCAACTTTTGTTCGCCCGAAATAAAGTTTACCGCTCATGAGGCCGATGTATATCCATTCAACCCGCATACTGGTTTGTTTGGAAATTCGAACTTGTGCTGCGCATTGTTGTAGTTGTTCAAATGAAAGCGTCAGGTGTGCATATTATTAGCAATATGTATTATTATATCCATAAATGCAGCCACCCGTGTTCCATGTTGTAGTAATCGCTAATTATGGTTTCGCGAGTTTTCGAACACGCAAGTACACGTTTCCATTGGATTTAATTTGTGAGCAATCGATGATTATTTACGAATGTATTTACCATTGAATTTTATTTGCATTGTTGTGAATGGCGCTCACGCTCTCAGTCGGCGGCTGCGATGAAAATCGCGCCTCAATGGGTCGGGAGTGGATACTGGATAAGCGTAACGGGCACACATACGCATTCAATAGGTTTGCTGCTGCAACAGAGTGTCTGCTCGGGGACGCCTGGCATTGTTAGGAAATGTGGTTTTGCTGAATGTCTAGTTTTCCCAATGTGGTGCGCGTTAAGATCCACCGAAGCATTTTTCATTTGCTCAAGATGGAGCGCAGCAAATCGCCGGCGCGTCGGAAAGAACGCGCCGAGAAAAAAGCGATGAAATTGATGAAAGCAATGTCGTGTCCACATGAGAAAAACATGAAATCTACTCGGTAAATGATTTTCTTATACGAGATGTTACTTTCTATATGATGACGCATCACTTATTGCAAACATAAATTGATAGTCTGGATTTTTATCCATATCTCTTCGATGTTTGTCGACAAATTTGCAAAACTATTCTATCTAATATGTTGAAAGGCAACAACCTGGACAAAGATGGAAATTGCTTTGTGTAATTATTTAACGCCTTTACCGAAATTTATGTAGGACGTTAGCGCCATTTTAATATGCAATAAACCTAAAGTTTTTCTTGCCATGGCGAGCACAAAGGACGCGCGTAAATAATGGACCATTATCTCCAACCGGCTGC
>JARJDR010012365.1:0-10332 GCA_030264135.1 Myllaena sp. GC000078 | reverse complement strand
GTTTCGCTCGTTCCGTCATTCAATTGTGTAGTCTAATTGGTAACGTTTTGCAGTGGGTAAAGTGGAAGACGCCTTCAAGAATCTCACCGACGCCGAATTCCTGGCGCTCTACAAGGCGCCGAAACCGGCGAAGGACGCAGCGGTCATCTTCAGCTGCAAGGCCGGTGTGCGCAGTGCGAAAGCAATGAAAATCGCCGAGGAAGTCGGCTACAACAAGTAACAATCCTTTTTCAACTCCATATTTTACTATACTTCAGTATCCCCCCCCCCTTATTTGTTTAGTTATGCTAATTGCGCTTTTCTTGCAGCACGAGTAATTACCAGGGCGGCTTCGACGACTGGGCACAGCAGACGAAATCCACCCAATAAACGCTACTTATTCTTATCGGCGAGTTTCGAACTGATCATGTCCTTGAACTGGCCCAGTATTAGGTTCTCGCGCTTGGAGCGCTCCTCCTTGCTGAACATGGCAAGCGCGCGCTTCTCATCAGCGGAGTAGATCTGGTTTTCTTTGCGGATGCGCACCGCCTCCATGCGACGGTGGCGGCTGCCGGACATCACGTAGCCTTGGGACTCGTAGTCGGCGATCTCGTCGCTGGTGAGGCCGATCTCACCGCGCCGCGGGATGCGCTTGCCCTCGGCGACGTACGCGGCCATCGCGGCGCCCTCGCCCGGCAGCAGCGCCTTGCCCATCTCCTTGTGTGTGAGCGCACCGGCGTTGGATTTCATCTCCGGCCCGATGGAGCCGTCGTCGCGGTCTGTGCCGGAGGAGTCGCCGCTACTCGATGATCGCCGCCGCCGTCGGTGATGGCTGCTACTGGCGGTTTTCTCCACCCACTCGTCCGCTTCGTCGCCGCTGGATGATGCCGATGATGATGTTGATGCCTTGCGCTTCTTCTTTTTCTTCTTCTTCTGTTCCTTCTTGTGTTTCTTCTTCTTGGATTTCTTATCTTTGGACTTCTTCTCCTTCTTTAGCTTGGATTTGGTTTTGAGCAGCTTCATGCCATCGTCGCCTTTCTCCTCGTCGCTGGAAGCGCAGAGACCTGGTGGTGGTGATTGGGCCCAAAGCATGGGATTGCCTTGCAAACCAATGAGTTCTCTTTCTTGGCGGCGTGCCTCAAAGAACTCCTCTTCTTGTGTGAGGTTCTTGTGCTTGTGCATGCCGCCGTATTTGCTGTGGTTGGGGCTGACCATGCTGGGTGGGTCGTTCTTATCTTCATACTTGTGGTGATTGCTGCTTGCGTGGTGTTTGTCGTGACTGCGAGGTGGTTTCGTCGGTGAACGGCTGCGACTGTGATTTTGGTGGCGATTTCGCGATCTAGAGCGTGATCGCCGATGACGATGCGAGTGCCGTGTTGTGTCTGTTTCATATCTGCCCATTTCTTCAAATTTTAACGCACTTTAACGCCGAAACATTCGCAATTGTGTTTTATGTTCACAGATTTCGACGCTTTCGTTAAGAAACGACGCTTATTTGAGGGTTATGTTTGGTCTGTTTGGTTTCTCAGCTGTTTTTCTACTTCAACTAATCGTTGATGAGTGCTGATGAGCAGACAAGTTGAATAAGTTTTTAAGAATAACATAGAAACAATTCGAGCTCAAAGATCAAAGCAATATGCGTCTTTTTATCACACTCTCTTGTATCCTCATCGTGCAAATATCACTCGCTTACGGCGGCAATAAATACTCAAAAGAAGCGAACGAACCAAAGAAAACCGGCGATGATGTGGCAAAAGTGAACTTTAAAACGCTTGATAAACCCTTCCGCATGAACAAAATCAACATTCTTTGGGCGAAAGCGCAGCAAGTAAGCAACGATCCCACTTATCATCCCAATCACCCCACTAAATTGCTTAATTTTCCAGCGATTAACAGATGCAAAACTAAAATCCCTCTACAGCGAACTCAAGCTGCACGATAAAGAGGAAGCCGCCTGGAAGCACCTGCGCAATGAGGGCAAGGATAAGGACGGTCTTAAAGAAGCCGCACTGCGCCGCAAACTCCTCGGTATTATGGACATGTACGGGCTGCTCGAGCATTTCGAAGAAGGCCGCACACGACGCAAAGACGCTCGCGAGCACAACGAAACCGACGAGGAGCACTTGAACAAGAGCTTGTTCAAGGACAAGAAACTCAACAAACTATGGTCGAAAGCCGAGATGGCGGGTTTCACGTCCGCGGAGTTAGCCGCATTACGCGAGGAGTTCGACCACCATCAGGAGAAGATCGCCGAGTACTACTCGATCCTCTCGGAGACGAAAGAAGGTCGCGGCGATTCCGACGATCACTTGAACAGCGTCGATGATAAACTGGAACGCTTCAACACTCTGGAGGCGGCCGACGAGTTCGTTGAAGACTCACAGCGGCTCAAAGAGAAGCGCGCCGATCATTTGGATCAAGTCCAACTGCTGCGCGATAAGCATCGCGACTTAAAGGACGGTTTCGATCGCCTCCATCGGCTAACCGCGAAGGGGCCGAACAGCAAGGAGTTCGTCGAGCCGAAAGTGCAGGGTCTTTGGCGCATTGCAGTCGATTCGGACTTTACGCCCGAGGAGCTCGAATCCTTGCGCATCGAGTTGATGCATTATGAGAATCGCTTGCTGAAGTTACGTCATCTGCATCATGAAGCGCTGCTGCATGAAGAGAAGCACAAGGAGAAGGTCGACGCGGCCGGTGAGAAGACCAATGGGTTGCTGCTGTTGCAGGATAATATCAAGAAGCAGGCGCGTAAGGCGGAGAAACTGCATCTGGAGCTGGAAACGAAGATCATGATGAAACATATTGAGCTGTAGCAGCTCTCCCTCCTCTCAAACGCTGTAATATATGTATTATTTTGCATTTACGTCTCGAGCATTCTTTTGTAATCCTATAAATATATATAAATTCAGTCATAGCAATTGCGTTGATGTAGGAGAATAACTATGAGGGAGATTTGTGCACCGTGACGGTGACGTCGACGTGCAGCTCATGGTGGCACGAGGACGGCTCCGAGGTGGACGCGTGCAGCGCGGGCGGTGTCGATACCCCCGCTGCGTCACAGTACGGGTCTGTCAATGAATCCCCTAGTTATAATCTTCCCCAAAAACACACCACTACCAGGAAGCATTCAGGATGGGATGGAGAAGGTCAATGGATAAACGTTCGTCCTATACAAGAAATAGCATTATCTCTGGAGATATTCACCCTCCAGAAAGGCATTTTACCTGGTTTGGAGCACGTGCTCATGCAGTACGTGTCACGTATCACCTGGCAGTTCTCCAGGTTGAGCTTCATGAACTTCTGCCCGAAGGTAAAGTAGCCGAGGCCGCCGCCGATAAGCACTGCAAGAAAGATCCACAGGTTGAACGACATGATCGTCAGCATGATCAAGTAGCCGAGATTGTGCAGCGCCAGCCAGAGCGAGGTGTCGCATGCATACATGGAAATCCTACAAATAACATTCCCCCGAATAGAGACTACAAAAACAAAGCCTCCCCCAAGAACAAGAATCGTACCGATTACGCATGGAGAGATCGAGCGGCTTGCGCATCGTCGGATTATCGGGGAGCAGCGTCGAGTCCTCCTTGTGCGGCGGGCAAATCGTCTTGATCTGCTTGGCGCGAATGATGAGCTCGCGCTGCTTGTGCTTCGCCTGCACCAGCTTGATCCATTCGAAGAGGAACGCCAGACAGCCGATGGCGATGCACAGCAGCAGGACGCCGTGCGTCGAGTGCGCGCTCAGGCCGTAGATGAGGAAGTTCTCGATCTCCTGGCCCCACCAGAATGCCATATGCATCTTGGAGGAATTGGCGGTGGATCCGATTCGCTTGAAGGTATTTTGCGCGCCGACACTTGCGCGGCACTTTACGACTTAATGACTAATTGTCAGCGCACACGCAAGCAATTGTTCAATTGTTCACTTACAAGGCTTGCAAGTGTGAATCGCGCTGGCAAGAATGTGGAATAGTTTATGTTTATTTCAGGCGGTAGATTAGTAGTGTACCACGTTTGGTGCGCATCGTATTACTACATACTTGCCTAATTACCATGTTTCTTATCAGTTGTTTGCTAGTTGGGCTTGTTTGCCGATCGCGTTCGCTAAACGTCGAACGCTCCCAACTCGGCGAGATGTTTTGTGTAAATAATAGAATGCAAACAATTTATAATCACCGTCCGCACTTTGATCGTTAAATAAAACTGCATGCGAATCAGCTGACTTGCAAAGACTGTGGATGTGGATCATAAAAGGCTTATCACGTATTCTAAACCCATAATATAATGCACAATTCCAATCAAGTCACCTCAAGCTTATATAGATGATCGGATCATAAAAGGCATATCACGAATTTTAATGCAATAATATAACGCACAAGTTCTTTCGATTCACCTCCTACTCACGTAGATGACCGTATCATCTACAGCAATTTTACTATCAAGGTCAGGCTAAACAGTGCGAGCGACATCCATTCGCGCGAGAGATAGAACAAGACAGGGAAACCGAGTGCTCACTCCAGTGGCTCTAGCGGTCGGCGGGGGACAAGGCTAGCGATATCTTCGCTCTAGCTCGCACTTCAACTTGGGCATATGCTGGCGAATTCTGATTTTAGACACGTAGCAGGCACGGCTCGAGGACGGAGCCGGCTCTTAATGAAATTTCGCGTTTTTTTCGACTCCTGCGCTAACCTAACCAATAACACATGTTTGATGAAAACAAAACATGCCGCGCAAAGAAACAGATGAATCTGATTATTTCGTCCGCGAGTTAGAGATACAAACTGGAAGTGATTCGCAAGTGTTATACCTTCACCAGAAGACAGTGGGCGACGTGAACTGCATCGTGTGGGACGCGGCGATTGTGCTCGCCAAGTACCTGGAGCATCGGCACCTCGTCGACGCCGCCTTTCTGCACCGCACGCGCGTGATTGAGCTGGGAGCCGGTGTTGGCTGTTCCGGTTTGACTGCTGCACTCCTTGGGTAAAAATCACCACAAATTCTAAAACTTCGCATCTTACGTTTGTTTGTACAGAGCACGTGTTACGTTGACTGATTTACCTGAAGCTTTATCAATCAGTAAACACAATTGTGCCTTTAATCAGGAAACAATCGCCCTGTTTGGAGGTAGTGTCGACGTTGCGGCATTAACTTGGGGCGAAAAATTCCATGGGAATGATTCTCAATTGATTCTTATGTCTGATTGTGTTTATTACTCTGAGGTAAAACGCTAAAAGAGATAAGTTTGTATCATTTTCATGGTGTGTTTTGTAGTCGATTAAACCTCTTATTTATACGCTTTGCGAACTGGTCAATCACAACACCGAAATCCTTCAGTGTCAGGAGATAAGGGACACAGTAAAGCAAAAGGAGGTGTGGAACACTTACATGCGAGAGTTGCTCAAGGAGTTTGCAGTGATCGAAGTGCCTGTACGCGAGCAGCATCCGGAGTTCTCTTGCCCGGAAATTAAGTTGTTGAAGTTGCGCAAATTGCACCATGTCAGTTGCTAAAGATAATGTTATACCGTCGGTGGTGTTGGAGAAACAAAACAAGGAACTACTCACGCCGCATCGCCTCACCGTCGGTATACTGATCATGGAGTTCTATAAGATTCGCTCAAACGGTGAGTATTTCTTCTAACAATTCAACAATCCTGACTGACTGACTAACGTTTAGCATTCTGCGCGAATCGACGATGCTTCATACGTGATTTCTCGCTGCTGATCTTGAAACTCATGCAAACACCGGATATTTCCTACCGCGAGCTGAACGAACTGATCGCCGGCATGGAGTCCGCCTCGGAGGAGTTCGTCGAGAATCTCAACGCCACCATTGAGAATCTCTGCTCCGGAATTGGCGGACTGCAGGATGTGGTTGATGCCATCGGGCAATTAATGCTCATGGACAATCAATTGGGTGCGGTTAAAGTGGGTGTTATCACGCGGAATAGTATTGTTGGTCAGTTTCCACCAATAACCCCAAGAAATGATATTAAAACCCTGCTTTGTAGGTTGCTTTCTACGGCGATTAGTGATTAACTTCGATAAGTTAACGTTCTCGGAGATATGTGTCTTTCACACCGCATACAAGAAGTACTGCGAACCATCTACTACGCCGCAGGAAAGGGATGTCTCTGTCTCCATGGAGGAGAAAAACGCCGTTGTGAATCGCGATTGGACCCAGCGACAGGCGGAATTGTTCATTGCCACGCAGAGCACACTCATCACCAATGACGAATGCAAAGCCCTTCCGCCGCAGGAGCTGCACCAGTATATTCGCAGTTTGCTGAAGAGCAATCCGGATCTTTCAGCAGCCGTAAATCACACTCACCATCTATAAACAATGGCAATTTCCTTACTTCTACGTCTCTTGTTACAGCACTTTTTAAACTATTTAAATTACCTGCGCGTGAAAGAGTATTGCGGTGCGATGGACTCGCTCTATCTGTGCTTCGACAAGAGCGCGGCGCAGGAGAAGGAGAAGAGGGAAAATAGCATCGACGAGCGCAGCAAGTGCTATCGCTACGCGGCACTCAACCTGGCGATCCTCCACTGCCAGTTCGGCCACAAGGACCAGGGCCTGATGGCGCTGAAGGACTGCATCAAGATGGCACAGGACGCCGGCGATAATCTCTGCCTGCAGCACGCGCTCTCCTGGCTGCGCTGCCTCACCAACAACCATGCCAAGTTGATGGCCGAGCACTCTGTGATCAAGAGTCTCGAATTGAACCTCTCCTACGTCATGTCTCTGGGCATCCAGTCGTTTGTGAAATATTGCGGTCTCTCCACAGCCAACCCCTTGTTGGTGTTTGATGTAAGTCCTTCCGGTTCGTCGCAAGGCATTTTCTAAGTTCATTTTGCAGTCGTTGACGCGCAGCGATGTAATCAACGCGCAGAACGGTCATACGGACCTCATCGCCACGAACTACGGTCTCAAAGCCGGATTGTGGCTGTACTACGGCAAGACGGAGATGTGTAACCTATGGAGCCAATTGCTGTTATATTTAAACGCCGACGCGCAGCTTGCAAGCAGGACTTACTACGGCGAGAGCTACGTGCACGCCTTGTGCAACGTCGCCGGCGTGCTGCAGATGGAGGGCGAGTACGCCAGTGCGAATGTAATACTAGCACATGCTGAAGCGCGGTTTCCTCGTGCACCGCTAGCGCATGCACACGTCCTTGCGCGCAACCTCTTCGACTTTGAGCGCTTTCTGCTCGCTGAGCAAACGGCGGCGGCAGCAAGCGTGGCAGCGAAGCTCGGCGTTGTGGACCGCCAAGAGAGTCGCCTGTGTGCAGCGCGCTTGCATCTGCACGTTGGGGATTATGGCGAAGCGCATCGCTTGGTGAATAGCGTGTTGGACGAGTGTAAAGCCGGTAGTAGCGAGCAGCAGTTGCGTATGGACGTGCAGGTGCGCACCATGTTGCTGCTGGCGCAGATTCAAATCGCTTCGCACTACCCCTCCGGCGGTGCTATACCAGGGATAATGGGCCTGCTGCACTCGTCGCTGGCGTACGCGAAGGAGTACAATATGATGTACTTGGCGGCGATGGCGCAGATGTACGTTGCGCATGTCTTGCTGTTGATGAAGATGTCGGCGCAGGCGGTGCGCGTGATGCAGAGGTGCATTGTGCCGATACTCGCTGATGGCGGTCGGTATGATCGCGCTAGAGCGCTGCTTTTGTACGTGCAGTGTAATGTTGCTTGCGCCAGTGCCACGAAGGAGGACGGCAAGCATCGGGAGGTGATCCAGGAAGCGTTGAAGGAGTTGGAAACAATCCAATTGGATTTTGAGAAAGTTGAAGCCGTTTTCCGTGTTAAAGATATTTTACTCCTCCAGGCAAGCAGCACTTTCCCTAAAAATTATTTAATATTATTCATGTGTTTGTTGTTATTGTTGTTGTTTAGGCGGCGCTGTGTGACGAGATCGGAATGGAGAAACAGCGCAATCGTTTCGCCTTGGATTATAGGACGTTAAACGCCGAACAGCCATCGGTTTATGGTTCGCAGTTGTTCAAAATCATTTAATTGCGCCGTTTGTTTGATTGTTTATGCCATCGATAATGACCGGTGGTTATTTGCACGCACGACTTGCGATTATTAGTGATTCGTATCGTTGTGATTGAATTATGCGTTTGTACCTACTATGTATTTGCATATTGCGATTTCGGAAAAAGGAATCGAATAAAATGATTAACGGTAAATTTTGGAATGGTAGGAATACAATAACAGTGTTTGTGTATTTGTGCATAATTGAAATGTGTTTAGATTAATCCAGCCGTTTGGCGATGCGATGGGATGTGCGGCGGTGCGTAAAGCCGTGACGCCGCCGCCGCCGCCGTGCATTTTTTATATGCGCCGGCATGGATATTACCGTCTTAATTACGAGTTTCTTTTCGCGTTGCGCACCGAATAAATAATCAGCCGGTGCGCCTAGTTTTCCGCCATAATTACGCCGCTCGTGCCTCGTGCGCTCTATGTTTATGCGTTTTCGTTATTTTGCCTTTTGCTATTCGCGTTTGGAATACATACCTAACATGCGGCTGTGGCGATAATAATAATAACCGAGATTGAATCGAAATCGCTCGCACCGTTTCGTTGATGGACGTGCGGGCGGCACGCGATGCCGATCCCAAACGTTTAATTATCGCACGAACTATACGAAACATGCCTTCACGAGCGCACAGCTAATACAGCATATGCTGATTTAAAGGGTGAAGGGTGGTAAATGGGAACCTTGTCCTTGCACCTGACCTTTTCGTGACTCCAAAATCTGGCTAATGAACAAAAAACAAATGAAATTACTACTGCAAACTGCAAGCGTAATAAATAAATGAGATAGTTTTCGTTGTAATCATAAAAGTGTGGGCGGCTCTTCCTGACAAATTGATAATCGCGTAATATGCGTGCCGCACCTAATCGAATAAACGCCGGTGCCGGTCAATTTGCCGGCACGTTAATTGCATTCGCCAATAAACGATGTGACAAACACGCCTCTCTCGCGTCCGTTTTTCAACCGAATAATGTTTGTCGTTGTTGTTGAGTAATCCTCGCACTTGTGCGCAGTAGCTACTAGGTATTATTTTCGGTTCAGGTAAATAATAAGCGAAGCAAACATGAAATATGTACGTACATATTAACTACCTATGGTACCGTGCGCATTGTGTTTGTCGCTAAGGTCATACCAGACGCATGATAACAGCCTGCGTGCCTGCCTGCCAGCGCAACATTTGAAACGCATTCATTCATTCGTCAATATTGATCGCGTCCGCACTAATATTGAGTTCAAAAAATTCATAATTAATAGATACCTAGTTAGAGCAGACTCGCAGAGAGGCAGGCGAGAGACAGGAAGTGCGCGTAATCGATTGCGCGCCCCATCGGCGCATGCACCGGCCGGCTGCATTGCGGGGGCGGCTTGCCAACCACCCCTCGGCTCGTGTTTTCATCCCCACCGCAGCCACTGCCGCCGCCAATCCATCGTTCGCCGGCGCTCGAGCGGGATGGATGCACAGCAGCCCTAAAACTAAACCACACGTAAAATCGTTATCATAATACATTCAACCCTCCGACAAGTTGCAGTAAACAAGATGACTGCGAAATCACCCAGGTAAGTTTATTTCTTTACCTCGTTCTCCTCGTTCTTGTTCCTTGCCATGCGTTAATGATTTCTGTATGAGTGCTGCTGTATGAGTGTTGTAAGAGTGTGTGTTGGTGGGTTTCGTGATCGCCTCGGAAGCGCATCGACGATTTTGTCACAGTTGGCTAACAATACGGAACAATGTCGATCGGACGGACGCGCGCACTCGCGCTTCACTCACAATCAGTCGTATCGCGCATGTCGTGCGGCCCGCAGCACATTGTTTAAAACTTTCTTTACACAACTCGTCCGGTCGGCGCGCGCGCGTTCGCGATGTCGTTGGAGTATTGCGACCGTACCAATTCGCTGGCGTCGATCCACAGCCGGAAGTCGAACTACCCCGGCTCGTTGAACGACCTGCATCGCTTCCGGCGGACGGCGCATGGTAATCACGATGGCGCCAGTCGGATTGTCATGGTGAGGAAGACCGACCAGCGGACGTTTGCGTCGATGCGTGATGGTGATGCGACGCCCACGCTGGAGACGGTAACACGCGAGACGATCGAGACTTTCCGCGGGGAGCGCACTGCTTGTAAGATCACCACGGAGAAGACGAACCGTGAGCAGCGTGTGCCCCCTGACCTGGTGGACGCCCTCGCCGAGAAGGCGTCCTCGCGACGTGGTACACCCGTGAAGACACCCGTTAAGGTGAGTTAAGAAAAACCCCTTTCACTAGAAACATAAATAAATGCATTGCGGTTTTGAATCATCGCGCCTACCTCAA
>JARJDR010012354.1:0-12770 GCA_030264135.1 Myllaena sp. GC000078 | reverse complement strand
GAATTTTGCGGCACACCGAAGTGCCGCGGCACAAGCGGTTGAGAATCACTGAGAATCAAACCGTGCAATGCAATTGGCTGCGAGTGTGTGACGTCACACTGTGAGATGCGCAGTGGGTGAACACGCTGCGAGCATACCCTTGTCTTTATACCATGGTCTTATATAAAAATTAGCGACATTTTTTTTTATTAAGTATGGCGGCAATTATTAGCAGTTTTGTAAATACTTGTGCCACTGGTATAGAGCACGGGGACGGACAGACATACAGGAGCGAGCATATATAAGGTAGGTAACTTTTGGAAGTCAAATACACCTCATTTAGATAAAGAAAATTAGCCGTAAAGTACGCGTCGCTTTACTTGCCGTAGAGGGGAGCTCACAGTGGCGAAAAGGGCCGTGCCGAACTGGGCTCGAGGCGCTCGAGGCTAACTGGCCGCGGCGAGCCGGCTCGCGGCGAGGCTTTCCGCGGCGTGATGGAGGTGTCCGGTCTATAGTACACCGTATCCGGACGTATCAAACTATTTTTGTAATTTTATAAATCGCAACCCTCTGTATGAAAATTGTTTGAGAACCATTGCGCATTCACCGCATTCACTGCAGGTCACTGCAGGTTGCTGCAGGTCCTGCAGTGTCCTGCAGGTTAGGGAGGTTAGGTGAAAAAGTGCACCCATGCATTCTCTGCACTGCTCTGCACATTCTGTTCATTTATCAAGTTTTGTTTACATTTTCTTTATTATAAAAAATGCGCAAGTACCAACAATTACTACTCGTGGTGGTATCCATCTTCAGTTTGGCGTTGCTGCTTGTTTATCGACACGAATACAATCGTTTGCATTATGTGCTAGAAGTATTTAACTTCTTTGGACAGCCTTGCAATTTCTCGGAACTAATCGAATCCGGTAACATCCTCAATCATCACGACTGGGGCCCGGATCCAGTTTGGAACCAAGAAGGCAACATCAACGTATATTCTACACACTTGATTGATACGAATGTGGTTCAATCATTAGTTGTCATGGATGTGCAAACTGAACATCCACGCAGTTGCTATTTATGGTTTGAGAATAATGACTGGAAGCCAGAAATAGCAAAATTTAACTACCATAAAATATTTTCACGTGGTCAGTATGAGGGCTTTATGTATAATTGCTCGTGGACGAAAAGCATGAGCCCGTTTGCCGTCTCCTACAGTAAGAAGTATTTAAGCAAACACTTGGTTGTCGACAATCCCATTTCGAGTCATAAGTTTAACATTACATTGTGCATCCCGCCATCTAAATTTATGACTAAACGATATCTTGCTGAGTTTTTGAGTTATCATACTCTGGTTGGAGTGGATTCATTTATTATTTATTCAAATGTGATACCACATAAAACCATGAAACTTATCATGAACCTGTCAAGACAATTGAGCTTTAATGTATCATTTTATCAGAACAATATATTTAGCAATTTTATGGAAATTTTGAATGAGGATTGTAAATTAAGGACTTTAAAACAATCGAAATTTTCATTGTTTGTTGAAGTTAACGAATATCTTGTGCCAACATCAAATATAAACTTGCTGGATGCTTTACAAATGGAAACAAGTAGACCAAAGTTACCCGTTCAAAAATTTTGTATAAATGAACAATTAGCTAATACGCCTATTGCTGTTCAAAATCAGCACACTATTCGTGATGATGAGACTGCAATGAAGGAAATTAATGCAAATGTAAAACAAGGTTCAAACAATCAATTTACAGAGTTACATGGTGGCCTTATTAGTGTTCATAAGTATGTGTTTTGTTTGGATCCTATTGTAAAAACATATAGAGATAATGCAATTGGTAGATTTGCGGATGATTTTATAAAATCAACACTATTTCAAATGAATTTACATAATTTGTTATAAATAAAAAAATAATCCTTTAGCTTTGTATTTTAATTAATATATGATCATCGATATTGCGAGTAATGCGCAATATCTTTATTATTCATTCATTTTTATTTTAATTAGAGAAATTAAAATTCTTTTAAAAGGCATGCAGCATGGTTGCATATAGTCAGAATTAATCATTCGCACCAATTCGCACATTTGATTTTAAACTTAACCTCAAAATTATCTTTTGTGCAGCCTGTGCAGCAATTTGTGCAACGCTCGCAATGACTCCGAAAGATGACTTATTAATCTGTTTACCTGGACAAAGATTGTGTTTAAGTGACAAAAAACATGTGTCTGGCTCAGGAACGTATGAGAAACAGGGATATATTTACTCGCAGTTTGCTGGTCTCGTTAAGATTAACAAGAATGATGATGATATTGAAAGCATTGAAGTACAAGGTGTAACAGAACAAGGATTGGTTCCACAACAGAATGATATTGTCACAGCACAAGTATTACTTATTAACCAGCAACAAGCACGTTGCATAATAAAATGTATAGGCAACGTGGTACTGACAAACAGTTATCGGGCAATACTTAGGAAAGAGGATATACGAGCACAGGAAAAGGATAAGGTGGAAGTTTACAAGAGTGTTCGTCCCGGCGATATTATTCTAGCAAGAGTGGTATGTATAGAAGAAGTGCACAAATCAAAGAATGTAATTCATTGCAATTCAATATTTCAGTTGCCCATCACCGAGGCACATATGTATCAACTTTCCACTGCAGAAAATGAGTTGGGTGTTGTGATTGCCCACAGTGAAGCCGGCCACCCGATGGTACCGATCAGTTGGACAGAGATGCAGTGCACGAAAACATACATCAAACAGCCGCGCAAAGTTGCAAAAGTAGTACCCGAAAATTACAAACCGGTGACATAATATGATTTTTGTATATTGGAAAAATTTATAAATAAAATTATTTGTAAACCACGTATTTATTATTAGCTGAAACGCAACGACTGTTCGCTCTTGTGCATTTGCTGCAGTACGTATCGTGTGTCGTAATCTTCCGTCGCCGATTCATCATTGTAAACGCGCGGCGTGGGCACCTCGGCAGGTACAATGCACTTGGCGTCCGCTCGATTCGTATTGCGATGACATATCACCGACGGGCACTCCGTGAGCATGATCGTATGATCCTTCTTATAAATCGTATCGTGAACATCTTCGTTATCATATACTTGCGAGAAGCAGCACGTCGTCAGCAGCGTGACGATCATAATGAGCGGATAGGTGAGAAAAAATACGACGTTCAAACCAAACTCGCACTTCCTGCAAATCGCACATCGCACAACTTTGGTAAACTTTGCGGCAATTACGTGACCTCTGATAACAAGGGACACTTACAATGAAATTGCTCTTACAGTGCGTTTGTTCGTCTGCGGGTGGATGGGCCAACCAATCATGTCGTACTTCACGGGGAAGTCTTGCAGCTCGTCCTCTTGGTACTGATCGAGCGGGCGCGGCAAGTCGATGAGCGCGCCCAGGCCGCACATGCCCACCGGCGGGCAGCAGTACATACCGAGCAAGCCCTTGACGATGCCGAGCAGTATCAGCAGCAGAACGATGCCGATGATGAGCACCGCAATGCCGACGGCTGCATTGTCGAAGAGCACAACATCGTCGGAAGCAGCGCCGCCGCAGGGGTGGCTGGCGCCGCAGCATGTGCGCGCCTCGCGCGGATGTCCCACGTCGTTGTCGAATGCGTATGGCGAATCTTTGGCGACGGCATCGATGAGCATCAGACGCACAGCCGTCACATCGAAGCTGGTCACATTGCGCTTGCATGCTAGTTTGACACGTGCGAACAGTGGCAGTTGCGAATGCCAACATTCGCGCGCAACAATTGCGGGGGTGCGCACGGCCACATTCGCGTCAAAATGACTTTCGTGCAATCCAATTCCAAATTTACGTGTTATTTTCAACCAATGGGTGTTTGCTATGTGCGCGCGGTTCTGGTCGTTGATGGCCGATCGGATTCATGGATGGTCATGGAAACGGCGTCAAAAACGATGCGAGTCGAAAACGAGAAAAAGTGTATCTGGAGAAGAAGGTATAATATTGTTTTGATTGACATAATGGCATTATCATTGCATTCATTGCGTGGAACTGAAATTCCCCAAATTTTGAAACAATTTTGATGTAGGCAGCCAGTGATACAAAACTGGTGCATCCTTATGAATGTGGAATACATTACTGGTTGCCTGCACAAAACGACCACCTAAAATTTGGGGACTTTCAATTTTCACGCCATGTTTAACTTCCGGGTAAAGTCCAATGTATAATCATCTGGACTCAAATGTCTTAAATAAAATTGCTGCTCATTTATAGGCTAAGTTGGGCGCCAGGGGCGTCAGGCGCATTACATTTGAAAATTTAATTTCCAGTGTCGTTATTTAATGAAAACTTTTTACTTGGAAGTTTCGAAATTACGTTATTTTCGATTACGCCACAATTACTATCCAATCAAAGCAGTTTTAGGACAGGCGAAGATGGGCAATAAAAACAAACGGTTGTAATGAACGAAAATGGGCTCACTCAAGGCTGCGCTGTACATAACAATTTGCAACTAACAAACCGCCTGCGCGCTGGGAATTGATAAATACTGAAAAAAATTGCATTGCGAATGCACCACACGGTATAATCAGTACGCAAGTCACGCTCTGTTTTTGATTTTTTTTGTATCGAGCTGGTAAAACCATTCGCCACGCTTACGGCGCAGGTGTATCACTACGTGCAAACGGATGCGCGTCGAAACGCGCACGTCGATAACGGCGCGTCGGACGGGTCGATTCGAAATTGCCGCTAAAGTGGCATACACGATGCCAAAGCGGGGCATGCAGGCAGAAAGCCGTCGGTCGGCGTGTCGTCTGGCCGCGCGCGCCGTACGTCGACGATTTCCCCTAGATTCTCGCACCCTCCCGCACACTCCACTACACCGGCGCTCTCTTGCCGTCTCGCATGCCAGAAAGTGATGCTGCCGCTCGGCGCCGCACTCGCAGCACTCCACCTGTCCAGCGCGCGCGTCGTCCTCTCGCACTCCGCCGCACCTCTTCGCCCAAGCGTCGTGCGCCACCGCAGTAGGTGACGTCCAATCATTAATCATCGATTATCACGAATTGGAGCGAGTGAGTGAACGTGCGTTACATTCGTTCGGCCGCGCCGCCGTGGTCGATGTGCATGCGAGTGTGAGAGTGTGCCTCCTCCTCCTCTCGCGACGCCGAAAATTCTCATCTGTCGCCGCCGCCGTCGCCGCCGCCGCGCGAAAGCTAATTGCATCGACACGAGTGGCCGAACCGCGACCGACCGACGACGCCGACGTCTCGTCTCGCCGGGGTGTGTGCGTGAGTGTGCAATTTGCGCCGTGCGTGCGTGCGTGCAGGAGCAGCAGGAGGCAGCCGTCCATCCGTCCCGTGTGCGCTTGCGAGAGGTGGTTGGGCTCTGGTCGTCGACGCCGCCGCCGCGTGCTGCTTGCTGTGTGCGCGCATAGTACATCGCATCCGAGAGCAAGGCGCCACCATTTTCGTGTGCGCGCAAGGGCTTGTCCGCCGTCGGCCGCAGGAAATTGGCACGCGCAAGTGTCGTGTGTCGTCAGCGAAAAGGCGGGTGCGAGTGTGTGCGTACGCGGGGTGTTCGCGTGAAGAAACTGAAAGAAAAAAGCAAAGCGTCGCCGTCGTGTGTGGCGTGTGTTTGGTGTCGACTGGTGTCGACGATCGGCACGGGCGGGCGCGTGTGCATCGCCGAAATATCATCCTGTTGCTGTTGCCGGGGCAGCAGCCGCCTGACGAAACTGACTTGACTGACTGACACACAAATCACACATCAAACTCGCTTCGATCGCGATGCTGTAATCAATCAGTTCCACCCGAATTTCGTTTCGATCAACGTTGAAAACAAGTCCGTTATGAACGAGGCTGTGCTCTAGCGCAAAATTCTTCAGCACGCGCCATTCGAATATTAATTAGCATCTGTTTTTACTTGTGGGCTGTGTTGTGTGTGTGTGTGGGGCACATTTACCACACTTCGTGTACGCATCTCTGGTACTCCGCGTGAGTGCGTTTTTTTTGGAGCGCCGTCGCAGATATTTCGCCAAATTTCGTCTTCATCGCCCTTGCGCAAAACACTCGTCGAATATGAGTCGCAATCAGGGGCAGCGCGTGCACGTGCCGGACGATCTGCGCGAGGTCCTGCTGGAGTTCACGATCACGTACCTGCTGGAGCAGCCGGGCGACGTGGTCAACTATGCCGCCGATTATTTCACGCGGCTGAGGGACACGCGCCAGACGGATATCATCTATGAGGGCAAGACGATGGGCTCGCCGTCATCGCCGGAGGAGTCGCTCATTGGGGAGGAAGGTAAATGCCCACCATCACTCCGCAGCACCCTACGTGTTATTCGTTTTCGTGGTCCGATGGGCAGTCATTTCATGCTTCACATCTACTGCCCTTGTATATATTTATTTGTAGGTGGTGACGTGGTCTCTGATTTGTCCTATTTTGAAAACGTGAGCACTGAAGGGTTGCTCTGTCAGGGCGGTTGAAGAGAACTTATTTTCTGATATGACATTGCGACGAGTTCAGATTATATACGTCGCAGTCTCATTAATTTAAATTGATGATGTAATTTTATAATAAATATACTTGCTGCAAATCTGGTAGTTTTCATACACTTGTTCAGTGGAAAGCAGCAAACGGTAGTTGATAGTGCATGCAAAATGAGTGCTGTGAATCACTGTCTAAGCGCATGATTCATATTGTTGCAGAACCGCCGGTGGCGAGATTCAACGTGCGTCGTAAGTCGGTGTTCGCCGAGACGTACGATCCGGAGGAGGATGACGACGACGACGGCAATCGCGTAGTCTATCCCAAGTCGGACGAGCAGCGCCAACAGCTAGCGGAGGCGGTCAAGAACATCCTGCTCTTCCGACCACTCGAACCGGAGCAGATGAACGAGGTGTTCGATGCGATGTTCGAGCGGAAGGTGGTTGCCGGCGAATATGTCATCAAACAGGGCGATGATGGCGACAATTTCTATGTCATTCAATCGTAAGCATGCCTTGCAAACACTTGTTATCGAATGTTTTCGCTTACCTCCTTGCGTGTGTGTGTTTTCTTGTGTTTAGTGGCACGTATCACGTATTCGTTGCGCCCGATCCCAGCAAAGAGCCGAAAATGATTCACACGTACAACGGCTCGGGCAGCTTTGGTGAGCTGGCGCTGATGTACAACATGCCTCGCGCGGCGACGATCATGGCGAAGACGGACGGCTCGCTGTGGGCGATGGATCGCCTCACGTTCCGCCGCATACTGCTCAAATCCGCCTTCAAAAAGCGAAAGATGTATGAGAATCTCATCGACTGCGTGCCAATGTTGAAGGCGCTGCAAAAGTACGAGCGCATGAATCTGGCCGACGCGCTGGTGACGCGAAATTACTCCAAAGGTAAATATGTGCGTTGGACCGTGATGATGGGCGAATAATCATGGTGCGTTTTAATCGAAAATGTAGGTCAACGCATCATCAAGCAGAATGACGTCGCGGACGGGATGTATTTCGTGGAGACGGGCACAATCAGTATTAAGGTGATGCATGACAACGGGCAAGAAGTCGAGATCAACACCGTCGCCAAGGGCGGCTACTTCGGCGAGCTGGCGCTCGTCACGCATCGTCCGCGCGCCGCCTCGGCGTACGCTGCCGAAGACGTCAAAGTTGCATGTGAGTAACATTTTTAGCAGAATTATACCTCAGCAAACAAAAAAAAAAGAAGACATGTGTGAACAACGCACGAAATCGCGTAGGTACACAACGCTTATGAAATGGACCATGAAATAAAAACTTCGCTCCTGTGCGCGTTACGTAATGGGCTGCGCGGTTTGCGCCGGGTGCGCGGCAGTCCATATAAATAATCTAATGATCCAAGATTTATTGTTACGTAGAGCTCATTTCGACGACGACGTATAATGAGGACGTTTACGTTTTGTTTGTTTCGTGCGTTCGTGCGCCGTCGTCAATTTTCCATGTGGTTGCGCGGTTTGTTTACCCGTGTGTTTAAAAATGAATTGATAAAAATACGTTCCAAAACGCGCGCACCTTTTCCAGCAGAAGCTAAGAGGAACAAAAATCCGGTCGGAGTATTATGTAATTCGCAATCGACAAACAGATTTCGATAAAGTAACTTTTATTTTTAAATTTCACATGCCGCTCGCGAAAAGCAAATAAATTACCTCTACGGGCGCGCTCTCCTATACGTGTATTTCACGCGAAGTTTAACTTTAATGGCGGGCTGATTCCAAAAAACTTTAGGATTCAGATATATCTTAATTCTTTAAATATCTCTCACTTGAATCTATTCGTTTGTTTTCGCCAACAATTTTTTGCTCTTGGATTTCAATTTAAATTTCGACGTGAATGCGGACTTCAATTTACGTGAACTTTAGAACTCTGGCAAAACACTGCTACGACCAATTAACGTTAATTGTTATGTCCAAATTTATGCATATGGTTAATATTCAGCTATACGCGCGGGGCAGTTGTAAACATCACGGTCGGCAGTTATGACGTTATGAGTCGTTCGTTGGTCGAAAGGAAATAATTCGCTGGGCATGACTTATATTCCGCTCATACTGTTTAACTTCGGTGTCTACTACGTGCATAGAGCGCATTCGTTAGATACGAAACGAAATGAGGTCATTCGAAAACTTGTTTTTAAACGTGATGAATCTGAATATTTTATATTTTATACCGAATTTCGAATCGCGATGTCGTAATACACGACGTAGTTCCGCCGTATTCGTGTTTTTTTTTTCATTTCGTTTCAAGAGTAATCCTCTACACGGCTACCGTTCGTGCCTTTCATAATCCAATGTTTAATTAATTAATGCTCGAAGGTAAAATTACGCCCGGCTAATTATTAATAATCTATCGTGTCGTTTAAGCGCGCTATCTAAAAGTGTTCCCCACATGCTCGACGCCGCTGGATGCATCCGATAGGTTCACATCGATACGAAAAACGTATGTTGCCGATCCGTCGGTCGCTTTGATAGAAGTGACATTTAGAAAGCGTTGCATAGCTAGGGCAATGTACGACGCAGCGTAGCGACAGGTAGTAGCACGGATGCATCACGCGGCATTTACATCGAGATCATGCTCATAAAAAATGCGTTCATCCGGAAGCGTATGAGATGATTAAATAATACCCGAATTGTTTACAGTTTTGGATGTGGAGACGTTCGAACGTCTGCTCGGACCGTGCATGCAGATCATGAAGCGCAATATACACGATTATGAAGAACAGATGCTCAAAATTTTCGGTTCACATCAGAACATTCGCGACATCCGATGAATTGCCAGCGGCCGAAGACCGAGGAGGAGGAGGAGGTGGTGGAGCGGCAGCGGCAGCTGGAGCGAGCACAGCTACAGCTTTCGAACCCAACAAAATCTCCGCGTCGTATTACAATTACTGTTCGTATTCACATTTACTAGAAATTATTGTCTCAACGCAACCGATCGGGCGGGGGCCATCAAACATCAATACCGCCCGTTGCGGTTGCGATCAAAATTCAATCAAATCGATGCAGACGCACGAAGGAAGTGTGGATGGTGCGAGCCGACATCAACAACTGCTAACATTATACTGCATTACTAGTCAAAAGTCAAATGTACATAATCACAACAAGCCGGCAGCCATGAAACCGCGCTGCCATATGATTTTTGTTGTCAAACGTTAAATGATGAAGGAAACCGTGATTATGAAAAAGGAGGATGAGAAGAAGAAGTATAGTGAAGAGGATGATAAGATATATGAACCATTTTCTCTCAACAAATGTACTAAAACTGAAAATAATGGAAATCTCAGTGTGTGTGTAAAATCACGTCTCCCCCGGTTTTTGCGCGGGGGCGTGAGCAGCGTACGAACGCCATCGCCGTGGATGCATCGGTTCGCGACCGCCGCCACTGCGGGCCAGTGGCCGAAGAAACGATCGCGACCAGCATTCCCACGACGACGACGCCAACCGTGCGTGCTCCATTCCCGATACACCATCGACAGAGTTCACTTCACTTCGACGTCTGTAAATGTATATGAATATTGTCCGACCCCAATAATACACACACCCACTCGTATACACCGAAGTCCCACAAGCAAATTGGGTGTTTCGGATAACACATCGTTTTGATGCCATCCCCGATGAAAAATCTATTGTGTAAAACGTCAACATGTCTGTACATCTTCTATAAATATTGTCGATTGCAAAGTCAACCCTCTTCTACATCATTGTGTGTGTTCTACGTTACGGAGAATTGCAAAAAGAATATCAAATCGATGTGAGGAACAGAAAGCCGATAATTGTACGTGTGTACGCCGCGCGTATTATTCATTCGTTGTTTTATTTAGCGCGTATGCGATCAACACGCCGTCATTTCTTCGATCGACTATGTTTAATTATTCGTCGTCTTTAGCCACTAAGTTGATGAGGGATTCGTTACGTTCGCGTTGTTACCTCGCTAATAATTAGATCTATTGCCATAATAATGATAATATTAAACCTGCTGTGCGGCTTCAAACATACACACACATATCATTATATAACCACAAGTTCGACAGATGGAGAGAACGAAGAAGAGAGCAGAGCGCTTGCGGTGCGAATTTTGATTAGAAAATATTATTATTATGCATATTTTATTGATTGTTTATTTAGTATATATATTTGTTTGTTGGTTTTATTTGTGGATTCTATCTATTTACATAGTTATATCACTTCAATTGTGTTGCAGAAAGAAATGATTTGAGTTTGGTTGAAGCGAAATTGCGATTAATATTGTTTAAAACTCATCTCCTGTCCGATTCGATGAGGAAACATAAAAAAAGAGTACAAAGCAGTCGAGAACAATCTCTGGATGTGAATCGAAAATATGTTAGATTCGAATTAAGTCGTATGCTAATTCTAATACATATATTGAATGTGAACTGAAGCAAATGCAGATTGAGAAGTGTTGAGAAGAACACACAAACAATAACAGACGCTTATGGATCTGATTCAATTCGCGATTATATGTAATATTTTGACGTGCAATATTATTTGTTAAAAACTAAATTGACAATGCGATTTAAAGCAAATAAATGGAGAGAAAACCATCGCATTAGATATGATTATATAGCCGGCAGCTTGTTTCTTCGAGTGTGTACGTTTCTACAACATTGATTAGAACAGAATTGCAAACTAGGATTGAACACGAGCTGTGCCTCGAGCTTAAATTTTCATTTGTTTAAATATAATGCGGTGAAATCTATTAAGATTATCGGGCATCGGTAAATATAGGAGGAAACTACTTGCATAAATTAACATAAATACATATACATTTTGTCAACTATATTTAAATAAATGATGATTTTGGACTCGGTCTGATAGGCAGAAAGTAAAAAAAAACCAAATACGAGATACATACACTTACACTGACTCACTATAATTATATACCTAATTGAATGGAAAACTATTAAGGCTGTTTAAAATAATGATATATTATAATATTTATCAAGAATTATGAATGAATTATACGATTCGAATGCAAATGACGATTGGGGTAGGGAAAAATGAGAGAGAGAGTCCAATGCCTTTATATTGAATCACTAAAAAGTATATTAATATAAAGAAGAGAAACGCAATCGCAGAAGTCTTAGGCAAAATATTAATCACAAAAATTATTGACGATTGGATAATGATGAAATTAGCAACAAGAAAAAAGAAACTATTTATTTTCGAATCAAAGGACAAACTATAAGTGAAACGTGGATAATGCAAAATGAACATAGAAGAATCAAAGCCTGCAAATAGTATCAGCGACTAACAAATCGATGACGATTTTGTGGGATCATTGAGATCGGATACTTTCATATCAATAAGAGGTATATTATCTTGTGCGCATCTCGAGAACGCCACTCGGGAGTCAAACTATCAGGTGAACGGTTAAATTTTATAGTATGTAATTGTATTTATTATTATTGTACTACCCCCTACTACCGACTATTCGTATAAGAAGCAAACGCGCAATGTAAAACTATTGGTTTGATTCGAATTGTTTCGCCATACCAAAACAGCAAACTCGACCCATATGTCTCGCGGATGCCGATGTGGAGCATAACAATAAAAGTAAAAAGCATTTCACGTACACTCATTATAATGATAAGCTCCATGTCGCACTGCCACTTCGACGTAATCGTTTCGTCGCATTGATCAACAAACTACTATGAAGCAGTCGAGCGAAAGAATCATCAGAAATATATTCGCACACACACACAGTTCTAATATTTAAATGTTTAGTCAACTAAATAGCTAGGTGTATATTGTAGTGGCTTTGTCAGTATTTTCACTGTCCGGTGAAGATGAAGACGATCAAAGAATGTTGTTGATAGATGATAACAAAGCAAAACAAACTCGTCAACTGAAAGTATGCGAGTACCTATTGTTTAATGAAGAATAAAACGCAGGTGCAGAATGGGGCAGGAGAAAAAGCAAAACACGTGAAAACTAATAAAATTAATTGGTAGAATTATGTCCGATCCGGGTTCATACATACATACATACATATATGTTTAATTGTCACGTTGAATGTTGATTGTTTATCGTGGTAATTGTTCCCCAAAAAAAAAATGAAATTGATGATGAAAATAATAATAAAATATTAAGAGAAAACGTGAAATGCGTTGAGGAAAGTAAAAAAAACAATTAATTTATAAGTACAGTAAAACTTCGTTATAACGTTTTCGTGGGGACCGGGAAAAAATGAACGTTATATCCGAGAAACGTTATATCCGATCAAATTTACATGGGAAAATTACTTGGGGCCATCC
>JARJDR010012350.1:0-10825 GCA_030264135.1 Myllaena sp. GC000078 | reverse complement strand
TGTGTGGAATCCCCTCCGAAACGCGGCATGAAAAGCACAAACAAATTGGTTTGATTGCATTACATTATCGGAAAAGTCATTAAGAGAGGAAGCATTAAAGAAATGGCCCAGCCATGAGAGTGTATAGCATTAAAATATATGAATATGAATGAGATGTGCCCGCGGGCGCCGGCCGCGCCGCTGCAGGACTTGCTTCCAATTTGCAGTAATTATGTTTCACACGAAGACGCAAAAAAATATGAAACAAAATGTTGCTAACGAACGCAGCGCGGCGTGTGAAGTGAGGGTGTATGGAGTAGTTGCAAACGAATATGAACCGAGGGAGAGAGCCGTAGGATATGCGAAAGATAAAAGTGTGCGTATTTATCGCGATGAGTAATTAACTTTGCCTTGTTTTTCCTATTTTTGTCTATTATCTTGTTTGTACACTATTAATTAATATGTAATAGTTGTTCATTATGTGCCAGAGTATTGCAATATTCAAATTACTTCAGTGCTTTGGAATTTTTATAGTTTCTCCCTGCTCCTTGCTCATTATAAATGTAGGTGGTAGGTATTGAGTAGGACTATATACGGGTATAATGTCAACTAATTCAATACCTATGGCGCAGCACGAACGAACGGTGAAAAGTTAAAAGTACACAAATAACCAGACAAGTGCCGCATCGTATTCCTGATAGTCAACCGAAACTAATTTAAAACCGAAGCGGCAGCGAATGCAATTTACTCGACGCGAATCGAATCAAATTGCGTTCGATTGGCGCCTAGTTCGGAAATAACCTTCCTCTGGCGACGAGCACTTCCTTAAGTTTGCGCCACGCTAATACTTTTCCAGCACTATTCTAATGTTCGAGTGGTTTAATTACCTTGCAAAGAAATTAATTCAATCTGAGATGAATATTTTAATTTCCCCGATTCCCGAGTTAAATCCTAGATTCTTAATCTGAACATTGAGAGTTAACCTTTTCGATTTAATGCAATAGTTTCATGAGAAATTGGCATAAAATTATGGCAGAGCGCAATAATTCATACATAGTTATTGCGGTTTAATTACGATCGGATATTTAGCATTTTAATGAAACGCGGCGGAAAGACGTCGCGTCGTCGTCGTCGTCGGTGCCATCGAATCCCGCATACAAATTTCTAATTTAATCACGGATGCGTACTGGTAATATCTTCAGCATGTATTTCATTTGCGATGACATAGTGTGGAATTAGTGGCCGTGAGAAGTCACCCACACACGAAAACGCTGGAGGGTGGAAGACGTTTCGGGATTATCGCGCGAACCTTAATTGAAAAGTTTGACAATTTGCATTTTAAATTGGCCGCGTGACAATTCTGCCGTTCCACACATGCGCCCACCACCTAACACAGTTAGCTTTAGATGTAACCATATTTAACGCATAACACATTTAACTATTTCGCATTCGCGCGCCAAGCGTAATCAAAGGGCAAATTAAATAGCGGGCGCGTCGCTGCGCATTGTGTTGATTAATGATTGCATTATTTCATACCTAATGGGGAGATGTGGTATGCCCATTGTAACCAGAAGCAATTTTCCAGCTACACGCCGATATTGTCGTCAACATATAAATGTTGGATTTACATATATGTAATAATAATTTTCGTCCTTTGCCGCTGGCCAGTTGGCGCCGGGGGTGGTCGATTCGAATACAATCGGACGGTTGACGGTGTGAATGTGAATTGGAGTAGGTAATAGTGTTTCACGTGCAAGAGAGGAATGCGAACACAATGACGCTCGCTGGGCGGTGGTAGTAGATCGTGGAAAATAGATTAGTAAGAAAAGAGGAACGGATGCCGGTCGACGACCCTGCACTTTCCTATCGATCTCACTCGCGCCCCCGGTGGCGGCGGTGGCGGTGGTGGCGGTTGGCAGCGCATGCTGCTACGCCGACGCCACCGCCGACGATGCCACCACCACCGATCGAGTGTAGTGGGCCTCCCCTCGCTTTTCCCACCCAACCCCAGTAGCGCCACCGCGTCGTGCCGCCAACTACGATAAACAACCACGTCGTGTGGAAAATCATGCCCAAGCACTAGCGGACCAGCCATGCTGCTTCAAAGGCGCCCGAAGAGATAGATACACCTACAAGAATAACAAGCGGGGGCGTATGAGAGGCGCGCTCGCTGCGAACGTGATAGGATGACATCCGGAGGCGTTTTAATGATTTCGTTGATATTCGTATAATGCGATAAGATAACATTTATTCTAATAGCAAGAGCCTACTCTACACCCTTTATTTTATTTATTTTTCTTTTCTAAGATTAAGATCTAATCATTTAAACTTCCTTGGATTTATCCAGGCGAAAAATTAACCCATTGTTATAATTGGGCAGTTAATACGTGATTGGAAATGAGAATCCGAACAAAGTACCTATTATAGGGCCGAAACCAATATTATCCGATTATATATCACAATTAATACTTTTTGATTGCCTTTGGCCACCCCAGGTCACCCCAGGATCGTAAAAGGTGTTATAAATCCCCCTCTCCAATCTTCTGACCATTAATCACCAATTAGTATCGGATTCAAATGCAAATTAATTATAATTCAATCCAATTTGATTCAGAAGTTAAGTTTTGGTCAAACGGAACGAGGAAAAAAAATCCCATGGCTGTCGGCAGTGTGTATATTTTATGTGTGTATTGATTTTCTGTACCTCTTCGACTTGGACTCTATCATTGTCGTTCGTTAGTACCGGGGGGTGAAACTTGGAATCTGGATCAATGCATACATGCGACCCGGCGCCTCCACTGCCACTGCCGCCAGCCAGCCAGCGTGGGGTCCTGCCATATGGACCAGCCAATCGTGTCGGAATACTGAATAATAGAAGGGAATCACTGCAACCGAGCGCACGGCTTCGATTTCGGTCCGGTTTCGGTAGTTTGCTCAAAAAGTCAAACAACAACAACACTGGTTTAAATTGTGCTTCCAATAATTCATAAATTAGCTATATGATAGTAGAAAATCTGGCATGGAATAATATTTTCAATTCATCTAGTCCATTAAGTTGCAAAAAGACATGGGATGTGGAAACGCGGAAAGTGTCACGGCTTTGACAAGGGGTTCGCAATCAAAAAGTGATGAATGTTTGCCCTCGATGTTATTAAACCTAACGTTTCAGGTGTCAAAGATCTGAGGTCAAATCTCTAAAGTCCAAAATTTGTTCTCTTCGCTACCGCCAAAGATAAATTCTCAAGAAAGAGATAATCGAGCACATAGATAATACACAGCACAGATGAATACACCACCCACAGAAATAGATTATTGTGCAAGTTGAACGTTTACCTCGACTTACATGCGATATGCGTTGGCAATTTACAGAAACAAGCGATGCTCGTGCGACAATTGGAGGAAGAATTGCGAATGCGGATGCGCGGTCCGAGCATCGAGCTGCAGCAGCAAATGGAAGTCATCTATCAGGAGAACGAGCACCTGACGCGCGAGATTGCGATACTGCGCGACACGATCAAGGTAAGTCCATCACTTTTCGCGCACCAGTGTGCGGATGATACAAAAGCTTTACTTCTCTTTACTTCTTCCAAGCGTATGAATTGAACAAACACAAAACCAACACACACACACGCATACAAGCTTAACTCTTGTCACTCTGTAACGGTGTACTTACTCTATCCGTCTACGACTTAATACTTTACTCTAACCACACCACCAACGGCTACTACACGTGTGCATCGCCATTTTTTCTCTCCCCCGACAGTCTTATTCGTATTCGTCGTGTGTTACGCTTAGAGCAACTTGTACCCAATGGGCATTGTGTGTGTTTGTATCTATCATGCGATGGGATTTGCGATTGTAGGAACTCGAGTTGCGCATTGAGACGCAAAAGCAGACGCTGCAGGCGCGCGACGAGAGCATCAAGAAGCTGCTGGAGATGCTGCAGAACAAGGGAATGGGTGAGTTCCACGATGTTTCATTCTTCCTATCCCATAAGATTACTTGTGTGTTTGTTCTCGTGTTCTTCCTAGCCACTTCTAACTTTCATGTATTGCTGATCTTGATTCTAATCCAAAGCTAAAGTTTTCCGATGCAATGAACAAACGTTCGCTCTCCTCCAGCTACCATTTCACCCTCAAATGTTTCCACCAACAATCAATCGTAATCACGTGCGCACTCGTCATACATGCCCTTACGAATCGCCATCAATAATGCAAACGCGGGCTGTGTGTACTTTGCGTGCTCACATCTGACGCCACCGATCATGTTCCATATATCGATTGCTGTTTGTCTGTCGATGTTTGTGTGCGCTTTTAATGTACTTGTCCCTAACTATATCAATGTACATTCATATTTCTCTTTCATCGTTTTCTATTGATGAGAAAATCGGGTACCACCATTGAGTCATTATACAACCCAAAATTACTTATTGTTAGTATAATCAGAACGGTTGAACCAATTGTACCACTTTATAATCGACATCATGTTGTTGCGCAAACGATATAAAGTTCAGCTTGGAATTGTTGGTTGTTATAGGAAAGGAAGAAGAACGCGCCATGTTCCAGCAGATGCAGGCGATGGCTCAGAAGCAGGTATTGAACAAATTTGCATCAGCAGGTGTATAACATCCCCCCATTCCAAAATCCGCTAATCATTATCAAACAAGAGAAAAACCGCGACAATTGTCGATCGCATTAGACTGAACTCTTTTCCATAACCCCGGAAAAATAACGAGATGAAGAGGAGGCAGGGTGCGATTGTTTGCGTGTGTGTGCCTGCACAACTAATTGGAAATTGCAATCGAAAAAAGAATAATCATGAAATTTGTGTGTGCCAATCTTGATGTTGTTGAATGTGTGTGAGGTGGCTAAAGCGTTGTTTACCAGAGGTCAGAAGGGGTTGCGTTCGGCCAAAAAACCAAACTAAAAGAAAGCACTTGTGGTCCAAAATGCAAAAAAAACACCGCAATTGATGAATGAAAAACGCTCTTTTGTGTGTTGCACCCTTGTTGCGCAGGAACTGCGGCACGCCAACGAGACGTTGCGCACGCTGCAGTCCCAGCTGGAGCTGGTGCCGTCGCCGTCCAGCAGCACCGTGCGCGTGCTGCTGGACACGAAGGACGCGCGCATCGCGACGCTCGAGCGCGAGGTGCACTTGTTGGAAGACGAGGTGGAGCGTCTTGGCGGCGACGCCACCACGCCGTTCAAACGCCAAGTAAGTCTCTCACCGTCAGTGTTGCGCCGCAGCTGCTTGCTCAGAAACGCCGTCGCCGCCGCCACCGTTGCTGCCGCCATCGAACCGCAAATGGCCGAGCAGACGTATTTGTAAAATAAATATTTGCCTAAACGTACCAATAGACCGCAACGACCGCAAAGCGATCCTCGGCTCTATTCTTCTTCTTCTAATTCTTATTCTTCTTCTTCGTCGAGGATCGACGCACGCCCAGTACTATGTTATTCTCTTTTTGTTGTTACCAACTAAAAGGCATCCACTCCCATATATTGCATATTGTATATGAATATTATAAGTGAATAATACACGTAGTGGAAGCGACTATATCGCTAGGCAAAAAAAAGGGTTGTGTGGTATAGGCGAGAGAAATTGATGAGACCAAAATTGATTCATGCATTCGTTCGACATTCGATGAACATTGTAAATGACTCTGGGGGTCCGTCCGCTCCGCTTTATAACGTACGTTTTTACCACCTCACACACTGTCTCTCGGCACACACATTCACACACGTGCATGTGTCCTTCGCTACGGCGCCAAAAAAAAAATAATCAAATCGCCCTCCCCCGCCCACCCCCACGTGTTTTGCATGGTTAGCCCGTGTGTGCCTGCATGCCGTTGCGTTTCGCCTGCCCGCAGCTGGACGAGTTCCGCGTCGAAATCCAACGCCGCGATCAGGAGATCCTCGCGATGAGCGCCAAGATGAAGACGCTGGAGGAGCAACACCAGGACTACCAGCGCCATATTGCGGTGCTGAAGGAGTCGCTATGCGCCAAGGAGGAGCACTACAACATGCTGCAAGGGGACGTCGAAGAGATGCGCCAGCGCTTGGAGGAGAAGAATCGGCAGTTCGAGAAGAAGACGCAACAGCATCAGAGCGAACGGCAGCGCGCCGGTTCGGAAGTGGCCGAAATGCGCGAGCACATGGATATCAAGGATAGAAAGATCAACGTGCTGCAGCGAAAGGTAGGGCACATACAGCCACACAAAAGCATTACAATTTGCTCTTCTTCCCACATAATACTAGGTGGATCATTTTGTATGTCGTATAGAGATTCTAGTCATTTCTCTTGTGTGTTAATGCGGCCGAAACAAAACTCAGGTGGAAAATTTGGAAGATTTGCTGAAGGAGAAGGATAATCAGGTGGACATGGCGCGCGCACGCCTAAACGCCATGCAAGCGCACCACTGCTCATCGGAGGGCGCACTCTCCTCACTGGAAGAAGCGATCGGCGACAAGGAGAAGCAAATGAATCAATTGCGCGAGCAACGCGATCGCGCCGAACAAGAGAAGGCCGAGGAACGCGACCTGCACGAGCGCGAAATCGCCGAGTACAAGATGAAGATCCATGCGCTCAACAGCGAGGTGGAGAAGCTCACCGTGCGGTTGGAGCGCGCGCAGAGCGATCGCGACCGCCTGGAGGCGAAGCTGGAGAGCTCCCAGTCGGAGCTGGGAAAATCGAAAGCCGAGCTGGATAAGTTCTCCGTGGAGGTCGGGCGCAGCGGCTCCGAGTACGAGCAAACGCGTCAGCGTCTCGCACGCCTCGAGCTGGAGAACGAACGTCTGCGCGGCGATATTGAGCGCCAGGAGCGCGCCGAGCGCGTGCAGATGACGACGTCGCTCAGCCGCAGCGCGCTCAGCCGATCGCAGGAGTTCGACACCATGTACGATCGCAGCGACAAAACGTCGTCGGATCTGCGCCGTTGTCAGGCCGAACTGCGCGTCACGCAGGCCGACAACGAGCGCTCCAAATCGGAGGCACTAGCGTTGCAGGAAAAATTGGAAAAGTCGCAGGGGGAAGTATACCGCCTCAAGGCACGCCTGGAAAATTCACATCAAGAACAAAACAGCCTGCGCGAGGAAATGGAGCGAGCACAAGCTGCTATGGCTCGCTTGCACGCCGACAAGGACCGTTCTACGGCGGACCTCGACAAGGCCAAGGAAGAGCTGGAGCGCTCACAGGCGACCTTGGGAAAGGCCCAATTGCAACAAGACAAGTTACAGAATGCCTTGGACAAAGCTCAGACAGAAGTCGACAAATTGCAAGAAAAATTAGACAGAGCACTGGGGGAAGCCCGCAAGGTACGTTCCACGTTGAAGATGTCTATATTTTGCTCAATAGATGTTATTCATTTGATTCTCTAAGTCTTTTTATAATTTGAATAAAAGAAAATTATATTATTTCATTGTTTGTTTTATTTTTTCGTTATGAAATTGCTTGGGGTCATTTTCTTATCCACTTTTTGGCTTGCGGACAGCGTTCAAAATTCGATTCGGTTGTTCACAGATACAACTCGAAAAAGAAAAACAAGGGTACGATTTCGAGAATGTCCAATCGCAATTGGACAAGGCTCTAGGGCAATCTGCTCGTACACAGAAGGACAAAGATACTATTCAACTCGAAGCAGATCGTCTTAGAGACAAGTACGAGAAATCTCAGGTAGGTCTACGTTTGTGTCATCCGCCAGCGATGTGTAATTAATCCCCATTACTCCGCCCTCCCTACTCAAGATTGCGGTGACTAGACTACAAAAGGAAAAGGAAAGCTTCCAGGAAGAGTGCGATAAGATGAAAGAACGTCTAGAACTCCAACTCAATCAGGTCGGCAAGCTGCAGCGCGAACGAGCAGACATCGAGACAGAGCTTGACATACTAAAAGAACGATGGGATAAGGCACATATGCTCCAGCAAAAACTCCAAATCGAACGCGACGACGCATACGGCGAGATCGAGCTCTTCAAGGAGAAGCTCGACAAGGCGATGTACGCGTCGCAGAAGACTTTGGACGAACGAGATCAGGTCAACAAAGAGTTCGACAAACTGCTCGAAAAATACGACAGGTACGCACGTACGCTTTACTTTCGCTTTTCCCGGTTGTAAACTTTGCCAAATGTCCGGTACTATACATTAGATTACAATCGATTTTCAAACACTACGCAAACTGTTTGTTTGCAGGTCACAGAGCGAACTCTACAGGTTACAAAACAAATTGGATACGGTCCAGGCAGATAAGGATAGGTTGGAAGTGGAGGTCGACAAGCAACAGATGTTCCAAACGAAGACACGCGACGAACAGCGTAAAATTCAGGAGGAACTGGCTCGCACGCAGGAGCTGTACGACCGCGCGCAAATGCAGCTTGCGCGCTCCAAGGAACTGGAGGAGAAGTCCAAGGAAGAGCTCGGTCGCATGGGGCTCGACTTGGAGATGGTGCGCGAGCGCTACGAGAAGGCGCAGCTGGATTGCCGGCGGTTGCAAAGCGAACGCGACAAACTGCAGTCGGAGTGCGAACGCATGCAGTATGAGCTGGAGCGCGCCCACACGCAGGGCAGCAAAGCGCAGGCGGGCTATGAAAAAGCGCAAGAGGAGGCGACGCGGCTGTCGATCGAATGTGAGAAGATACGCGACAAGCACGACTGCCTGCAGAACGAATTCCGCAAGATTGTCGGCGAGTACGACTCGTTGCGCGAGAGCGCCGCGGGCACGACGAGCCGTTACAGTAAGTACGATCGCGAGGAGATGCGCACCAAGGAGGACAACGATCGGTTGCGCGCCGAGGTGGAGCGATTGCGTGAACGTCTCGACAAGACGCTCACCGATCTGGATAGATCCCGCAAGGATCTGGCACTGGCCGAGACCAGCCGCGGTAAATACCAGTACGAGGAGAAGGAGCGCGTCGCCGAATCGGATCGGCTGCGCGACGAACTGCAACGAACAAGCAATACCAATCAACAGTTGGAGACCAAATTGCACGAGATTAGTCTGCAATTAGATTTAGCTAGGCAGGAGGTGAACAAGGTGAGCGGCGGGCAGGACAAACAGCGCGGTGAGTTGGAACGCGCTGTTATTGAATGCGAGAAGCTGCGCGACCGCCATGAGAAGCTGAAGATGCAAATGGACCGGCTGCAGAAGGAGAATGAGAAGTTGCGCGTGGAGCTGGCGCAGACGGAGCGCCGGCAGACGCTGGCGGCGGATAGCGTGCGCTCCGACGAGCGGTTGGAGGTGGAGCGGCTGAAAGAAAAGCTGGAGAAGGCGATAATGGCGCGCGATGCCACCGAACTGGAGGCGGGCCGGCTGGCGCAGGAGCTGGAAAAGTCGCAGATCCACCTCGCAAAGGCGCTCGAGACGAACGAGGCGACAAAGATCGAGTTCGAGCGCATGGCGACGGAGCTGGCGCGCATGCACGAGCACATCGAGCGCGAGCAGATCGAGTGGAAGACGATGGAGCAGGAGCGCGATGTGTTGCGCGCCGAGGTGCAGCAGGTGCGCAGCGGTATGGACACGCAGCGGCGCACGATCGACCATCGCACGCAGGAGACGATCGTCAAGCTGCAACAGGAGCTGGCGCAGGCATCGCGCGAACGCGAAAAGATGGCGTCGATGCTGGACAAGCAGGGCCGGCAGGGCGATTCGATCGAGAAGCAGATCGTCAAGTACGAAGCGGACATCAAGCAGTTGACGATGGAGCGCGACCAGTTGGTGATGCAGCTGGAAAAGTCGCAGGATATGCTCATGAACTTCCAGCAGGAGTTGAACCAGTCCGAGACGGAGCTGGAGAAGCAAAAGGCGGAGGTGACGAAGCTGAAAAACGAGCAGAAGCGCATGTCACAGGACGTGGAGCGCGGGACGAAGGAGATGCTCGAAAATCGCGACAAGGAAATTCAAAAGCTGCAGCAGCAACTGGCTGGAATACAGAAGGAGCGCGATACGCATCGGCAGCGTGCGGACAAGGCCGAGAAGCGGCTGCAGGAGACGGGCGCACGCGGCGACAGCGAACTGGAGCAATGGAGGAAGGTGGTGGAACAGGAAACGGCACGCGCCGATCAGGCGGAGAAGACCGCGCAGGACCTGCAGAAACGCATTCAGGTCATGGAAAAGCAACTCCAACAGCAGTTGCAGCAAATGGCGCAATACCAGCAGAAGGGTATGCAACAACAGACTGCACCACCACCACAAGTCGACGACAAAGAGATGCAACGCGTGCGTAAAGAACTGGAGAAGGCACAAGGCGATCTGAAGAACTCCGCCACCGAAAAGGAGCGTTTGCAGGCGCAATTGGAAATGTTGGTACAAGAACTCGAACGCAATCAGGTAACACCACCATTTCTGGAGTAGAGAACAACTGTTGTTTATGATTTGTCTCCATCAAGAGTGTGTGAGGTTTTATTTCGATTACGCTTCTAGTGCCAGTTGTGAAATATTTTTCGCGCAGTATAAGCGAAAACGGTTTGTTCTTCGTTACAGATGGAGTTGATGGAAGCGTCGAAACAAATGCACAACAACGTTGGTGCCGCCGCAAATGCGGGTAAACAAGCGGAAGAGATACAAGCACAAAGGCGGCAGCTGGAGGAGCAAAAACGCGCGTTCGACGAGCAGCGTAAGCAGGTGGACGGCAAGCATAAGCAGATCGTCGAGAAGGAGAAGCAGCTGATGGCGCTCGATCAGGATCTCAAGAATCGCAAGGATCAGATGGACAAGCTGGAGCAGCAGCTGAAAAAGGCCGGTAGCGGCGCGGCGGCCGCCGGCGAGCTGAACAAGAAGCTCGCCGAAGCGGAGACGGCGCTGAAAAAGGCACAAGAGGATGTCAAGCAGAAGGAGGGTGAAATGGAGCGACTGC
>JARJDR010012348.1:0-14081 GCA_030264135.1 Myllaena sp. GC000078 | reverse complement strand
GGTCCTTCTGGTCCGGCGGGCGATCGTGGTATACCTGGCCTACCGGGTCCACAAGGTGTCGCCGGCATGCGAGGTATACGCGGCGCAACAGGCGAAGCAGGCGTTGCGGGCAAGCCAGGCCACGATGGCCCGCCGGGAGCGCCGGGAATGAGCGGACCAATGGGCCCACCAGGTCCAACAGGCGATCACGGACTGGAGGGTGCACCTGGCAAACAAGGACCACCCGGTATTTCAGGCCGACCAGGTGATAAAGGCCCTGTTGGCACTCCCGGCCCGATTGGTCCCATTGGCCAGCCAGGTTTACCTGGTCCAGTTGGCGTGCCCGGTCCGGTGGGTTTAGCGGGCGAGAGAGGATTGCGCGGTGAGACTGGCTTGCCCGGTGCGGAAGGACAACCGGGTTTGCGCGGTAAACCCGGCCCACCAGGTTTGGAAGGGCCGAAAGGCGAACACGGCGAGTTGGGTCAAAAAGGTGCTAAAGGGCATCGTGGTCTTATCGGCTTGCAAGGCTTGCCTGGCGCGCAAGGACTGCCGGGAGAAAAGGGAATGCAAGGCACGCCGGGTCCAAGTGGTAAGGATGGCGAAGCTGGTCCACGAGGTCCGCCTGGACGTGATGGCAGTGCCGGCCCGCAAGGTCCACCCGGGCCGGCGGGTCCGCGAGGCAGTAATGGTGATGGCGGTAAACCTGGCTCGCCAGGTCAACCCGGTCCGCCAGGACCACCCGGTCCTTCGGGCGAAGGTCTCGCTTATGACGCTGCCGGATTAGCCGCGCTTCTTAGCCATGCACAGATTAACAATCAGAAAGGACCGGATGTCATCTCCGATGAACCCATGCGCCTGTTCGGCAAGGATATCACGGACGAGGAGAAGAAACAGATTGTGCTCAGGGCGTACGAACAGTTGAAGGCTTCATTCGAGAAGATTAAGAAACCGAATGGTGAGAAGAACTATCCGGGCAAGACTTGTCGTGATATAGGTGCTGCCTATCCGGAATACGCGAGTGGGCATTATTGGATCGATCCGAACGAGGGCGATGTGCGCGATGCTATTTTGGTGTATTGCGACATGGAGAAGAGGGCCAGTTGCATTCTACCGAAACCCATTCGCTCTGCTGAAGTGGTCTACACCGGAAAAGATGCAGAAGTATGGCTGGGACAGATGGAGGGTGGTATGAAGATGACCTATAAAGCAGACAGCACACAGATTGCCTTCCTGCAACTGCTCTCGGCGCATGCGTCGCAGAATATCACCTATCATTGCAAGAAATCGGTGGCGTACTATGACAATGCTAAGCGCACTTATCGCAAGGGACTTAAGTTTGCTTTGTGGAATGAAGCGGAGTTAACACCCAAAGGCAATGCACGTCTTAAATACGAAACCGTGTTGGATGAATGCCAATACCGGAAGGATTCGTGGGCAAAGACGGTTATTTCCTACGATACCGACAAACCTGTCCGGCTGCCCATTATCGATGTGGGCGTGCGCGATGTGGGCGACAGCGATCAAGCGTTCTGGATTGAAATCGGTGCCGTTTGCTATAATTAAATGCACAATGGCACAATTCATCCCATATCATGATGTATCACTAATGTTTATAAATAAACTATTTTCCTAACCAGAACTCGATTGTTCTGTCAAATGACAATTTCTTACTCAACTATATTCTAAGGTGTTTAAAATTCTACTCTTCTACCTCCACGTTTGTCCCAAATTAAACGCAAAATGGGGGACGTGCAGAAGAAAGATCCGCCGGATATGAGTGCCGAGGGCGCCAGCGAATCCGTAGACGTGCAGAAGAAATACAAGCAGCCGACTGGAAGACGACCCTCTTCCAAGCTCTCACTCGTCGCTCAAGACAAATGGGCGAAACGAGTGATCGCACCCTATGTGACCATCATGCGCAAGGGTCACAAGGCGGCGCTTCGCCGCGATATCAACTACTACAACTTTTTCTTGACGAAAAAGTCCAGCATACTAATACGCAGTCTGAAGAACTACATCTCGAACAAGAAAGACATGCCGGAATTGCTGTACGAGACCGCTGACATCATGAAGGTCCTCACCGACTCGCTCGGTGTCCGGCTGTACCTTGTCGATCGCGATCGTGATCAATTGTATCAGCACCAGAAGAACGTCACGTATCCACGCTGTCGCGTTAACTACGATCTGAACACTTGCAAGTCGATTGCTTGCTACGTTGCCCGGTCGAAAGAGTTTGTGATGGTTGACGATGTGCGCGCCGATTCGCGCTTTCCCGAGGGCGTCAGCTACAAGGATAACGTGAAACCGGTGCTTTGCATACCAATCGTAACGCATCTCTCCACCTACGCCGTGATTGAATTGTATCGCGACATGGCGCAGCCACCGTACAAGAAGAACGATCTCAAACTGGCGGTGGTGATGTGCGGATGGATCGGGTTAACGATTCAGGAGAACCAAGAAGGATTCATTCTGCACCAAAAACAGGCGGTGAACAATAATCTATTGCAGATGATCCTGACTTATTATAGCAGTCCGGAGACGCTGGAATCGTTGCTCTCGGAGATATTGAACTATGCGAAAATTGAGATCCAGGCCGAGAAGGGTTCGTTTTACGTGATCACCGACTTGGAGCAGATGGTGGCCGATGTGTACGAGGAGGGTTTGTCCGATAGCAACAAGTCGCTGGTGAAGAAGAAGCAAGCGGTGCGGTTCAACAAGGAGAATACCGTCGCCTGCCATGTAGCGCGCGAAATGCGCAAGATCAATGTCAAGGACCTGTTTAGCGATCCCAGGTTCAAGTCGCAAGTGAATATTGATGAGGAGCTGTTTATTATTGAACGCACCGAGCTGTGTGTGCCAGTGATGACCAACGACAACCTTCTGGGTATAATTTCTATGGTCAACAAGGCCGACGATGCGTTTTTTACCGCAGAGGACGAGCAGATTATGGATGTGATTGCCACCTACGCAGGTCTTGCCCTGTTTTATGCCAGAGGCCAGCGGTTGATTGAAAAGGCGCAGGTGCGTTTGGAGGTGGCGCTGGAACTCTGCAAGTATCAGATGCGACCGTCCGAGTTGGAGCTGGAAAAGATGCAGCTCGAGGGGGAACTGAACGTTTCCCTCAGCCTGGACGAGTATGTATGAGCGATCATTAGTCTGATGTCAGACCCAACTCATTCCGGAGTGGTTTTAGTTTCAGTTACTATATCTTGCCGGATGAAACGCACCTCATGCCGCAGCTCTTTGTGAAGATGCTGCGCGCTGTCGTTCCCGACGAAGAGATTAACTTTGACGAGTTGTATAGCTTTGTCCTAACAACCCGCCGGGGCTATCGACCGAACCCTTACCATAATTTCGAGCATGCCTTCACGGTGGCGCACTGCATGTACACGATTCTCGTCCGGAACATGGACAAATTCAATCTGGTTGAAGTAATCCTCTTACCACATTACTAACTTGCGTTTTACTGACTTTGTTTACTTACTGCCTTGTTTAGCGTCAAGCTTTGATGATAGGCGCCCTGACACACGACGTGGATCATGGCGGAGTAACCAATAACTTCCTGCTCTTCACCAATCACTTAATCGCAAGGCTGTACAACGAGTCCTTGTGGGAGAATCACCATTCTTTTGTCACCACGCAGATGCTCAACAAGTACACGCTCTTCAAGAATCTGGCAGCGGACGAGGCGGCCTATGAGGTCTTCAAGCGCCAGATCCACGAGAACATCATCTTTACGGATCTCGTCTACTACTTTAAGAATCGCAACCGGTTGATTACGGTGCTGAATTCGGGCGAGTTCAGTTTAAATACGCCACTGCATAAATACCTCACACGCAGCGTCTGCATGACTGTCTCGGACCTTGCCGGTCAGGGCAAGCCGTTCAGCGTGACCAAGAGGTTGACCGATGCGCTTTATCGCGAGTTTTACGCGCAAGGCGATAAGGAGAAGGAGTTGGGTTTGACGCCGTTGGCGATGATGGATCGCACGCTCGAGCACCACATTCCGGATGATCAGAGTCAGTTCCTGAGCATTGTGGTGATGTCGGCGGCGGATCTCATCCGGTCCGTGTTGCCCAATACGGAGGAAATTTACTGGAATGCAGAGTATGACAAGAATATGGTCTTGATGGTTGTGATTGTCTTGTTTTTCTCTTGTAGAATGCTGCGGGATACATGGCGAAGGATATTGGAGTCGCGTGGCGAGAAACTATGGCGGCAATGCGATTCGTTGGTCTCCTAAAATCTCCAATTCTACAGATTTATATTTATTTACATATTTTCTTTTATTCGATGCATATATTCTCCTGGCAAATTTCGACGAACGCTTGCAGAAAGTGTTTTTTAATGAGTTCGTAGTCTATCTCGTTGATGATTTCGGCGTGTTTCCGGAACGTGTCGTCCGGTGCGTCAATAACAAAGCCACGCGAGTTGACGTCGTGCAGGACGACTTGCAGTCGCTTGCTTTCAAACGCGGTGATGATGTCCCTTTGCAGGTAGACCAAAGCAACGAATGCATCGCAATTGGTCCAGAATGCGCTTTCGGGATGATGGAAAAACTGGGATTGCTCCGCAGCTAAGACCATATTGAAGAGTGGATTTGTAATGGTAGCATTTTCAAACCACACCTAAAATCCATCATTTCAGTCACTTTTCGTTTTAAGTCTTTAGTCTTTTACCCTTTTTGGGACATTATAAGAACAAGCTTCCCATGTGAACAGGGTGAGGCGTGTGTTTCCGCTAAATGTCCCGAGGACAATCTCAGCCGCTTCCGGGTCGTAGCGCACGTTAAACTCGGCATGGTCGGCGTGTATCAAGCCGGCCATTGCGTAAATGTGCGCTAAACCTTGCGCGACATGCGCGTGGATGCGCATTGCAAGCGCCAAATTGGTGAGCGGCCCGACAGCAATATAAGTGATGGCTTCGGGGTGCTGTCGAACGAGGTTTCCGATGATTTCGGGTGCTGTCTCCTTTTGGATTAGGCAGGTGGGTGGTGCGCTGTGCCAGTGGAGGTCGGCGAAGCCATCCTGGCCGAAGAAACCGTCGCGCATGTTTTGGGTGTGCGGCACGATTGGGTAATGTGCACCGATATAAACTGGGATCTGCAATAAGAATAGACAAGTCTGTAGTTTCTTTCTAAATTTGTTAGTTTTGGGCTTACATCGATGATATTGAGAGTATGCAGGATGCGGAATGTGTTTGTAAGACCATTATGCTGAGATGTGTTGCCATCCGTGATGATAATTGCGAGAATTTTGATTTTGCCTAAAAACAAACTAGTTAATTAGGGAATTGGGTTGATTGATTTTGGCACCTTGCAGATGAGCGTTGGCTAAGATTATCAACGCTTCCACATCGTCAATGCCGGGATCAATATCGAGAATGACTTTGTTGTTGTGAACATTTACGTCGCATTCCGTTTTGTGACAAAACTCATCACAGAACACGATTTTTATCACCAAGCCAAGTATTAACACTATTTTCAACATTGTTAACAATACAATTAAATTAAATTAATACAAATCTGAACATTTAAAGTTAATTACTAGTTTTATAAATATTTTTTGGACATGTTGGAGGCAATAAATCTGGTGAAATACTAAAATCTATTACAAATTACATTCGAGGCAAGGATGAAATTTTATCTCTATTGTGCAACATGTCATAAAGATAAGCAACACTGAATTGCATCAAATCGCACCAATAGCCAAATAATTTTTGTAATACAATAATTTATTTCGGTTTCTTCTAGGAACAACGATGAGTTTTGCAAACTTCATCAAACGACCGCAAAAACACTTCCTGTGCGATGGTGTAATCCAACTCCATAATAACACGAACTGCTTGCCGACTCTGGCCGGTTTCGGTCTCGTTAAACACTCGCATAATACCGCGTCCGTTATCAGGATCCAGTTCAACATAAAGCGGGCTAGTAAATGAATCCAGGATGCTTGTCTCCTCGAGCATGGTGGCAATCGTCATGGGATCGCAACTGATCCACGTTGGGCTCGTCGGATGCATAGCTTTGAGCGATCGTTCGGCGCGCAACACCATATCAAAGACCGGATTTGCAATGGTAGCGTTTTCAAACCATATCTAATCAAATCCTTGTGTTAGCATTGAAGATAATTGAGAGAGCGAAGATAAGATTTACCCGTTGTGGTGCGTTTTTCTCACAAGCCTGCCAGGTGAACAACGTCATCGGTGTTTGCAGCATGGCAAGGACAATCTCCGCCGATTCGGGATCAAAAAGTATGTTGAACTCACCCCGATCGGTGTTATACAAACCGCCCATTGAATAGACATTTTTTAGGCGTGCTGCAAGCCCATCGTACATCCGCATTGCCAGTGCTAGATTTGTCATCGGACCGAGTGTAATATAACTGATTTCATTTGGATAGCGATCGGTTAGTCTTTTAATCGCGGTCGTTGCGATCATGTCTTGCATGAGGAAGGTTGGTGGACGGGTGAGCCAGTTGAGATCGCCGAACCCGTCCTTGCCGAAGAAGTTCTCCAGGTTTTCGTGTGGTAAAATTTGAAGGAATGATCCGGCAAACACTGGTATCTAATAGAATAAATTGCGGTAGAACTAAAGTTAGCATGTAATTGATAAACTTACATCAAGATGATTGGCAGCTTGCAACAAACGGAAAGTGTTTTCAATGCCGTACTTCTGCACCGTATTGCCTTCGCTCACAACAATCGCGATGATCTCCACGCGTCGGCGATTGTGGGCGTTGAGGAGCATTGTCAACGCTTCAATATCATCAATTCCCGGATCGATATCAACGATTACTTTCTGCGCTGCACGATTTGGCAGTTCAATATTCCATGAGTATTGAAACACAGGCGTTGCATTCGCAATATAAATGTAAATCGTAACTATTATGATCAAACGCGTACTAAAAAACTGTAAATATGTTTTAATTCCAAGCATTTACAACATTTTACAACGTCTCTCACCGACATTTTGCCGTTCAATAACTCGACAAAGTTTTAATTGGTTTTTATAGTAAGCCGCAGTTGAGATTTGAATTTAAACTAACGCGCAATCAACCCTGGTGCGAGATAAGTGTGCAAATTGTATGGATTTGAAATTTAAAATTTGCAAGCACTCTCAATAATTGTTTTGCGGTTGTGTGGTAGCAATTTTTTGCACCTTTTGTTAGCGACCTCCAGTAAAACTGAAAAACTATGCGCAACTGTTTAAAGCCCGAAACTGATAAGAATTATTTATACTTACCGCCAACGATGACTACCTACACAACGCAATATGACGATAATATATTGACGCAAAAAAAAATGAGCGTTCACATTAGCCGCGTTGTAACAACATCAAAAGAACGTAATTACGGTGTTTGTGTGACACTTTAAAGGTGAAAATCACCGTGCGGGTTTCCGCTAAAAATTTTAACAATTTATCATCGACTTGTGCAATACTTCTATTTGATCGCGGTGTCAATCACATGCTAAAATTACGGTTTATTTAACAATTATGCTTTCCTAATGTCTATGATTCGGTAATTAAAACATAGTTAGCTTTTTGTTGATGGATCTACATAGTACATATTTTAAGGTAGTTAAAAAATAATTAAATGCACCTTCAATCCTGTTTGGATGCATGTGATAACAATAGTTTACAAAAATGCTAAAAAACATGGGTGATTGATTGCAGTTAATTAGTACATTTCGTATTATTGTTAGATTTATAAAGTTTTGAATATGCAAATAACTAACATTTTAAGAGAGAATGAGTGATTAACATACATTAATTATTTATAATGGTATTGAATTAAATTGAAATAGAAATATGGCCAGTTTTAACGGACAAACAAAACTTTTAAACTGCAAGAAATTAATTAATTTAGGCAACCCATTGAAATTTTTTAACGCGACATGAAGTTTGCCGCCCACCAAAACACAAGGAACACAAGTCGTAACCAACATACGATGGTTTCTTGATTAATTCATAAAAGATGAGTGTGTTTATTTATATTTCGTTTAATTTATAATCGCCACGACAATATGGATAGTTCACCACCAATTAAGCCACCCCGCGGGGTGAAAACAACGAAAGAAACGGTAAGTTCCACTGCATTGCATTGCTCTGCATATTAGAAATTGCCCTAAATCGAATTCCGCAAATGAATTTCAGAGTTCTGTGCTGATGTCCTTCATCGACACACTCTACAAGAGTGATTCGATGCAGGAGCGTGATCGCGAAAAGGCCAAATTGGAGCTGGAGTACAAGGCTAGCGATAAGAAGCTGGACAGTCTGGTGCTGAAGCATGAAGGTGATCTCACCCAAGTGATGCAGTTGTTTGGCACGCTTTCCGAGCAAGTCACGCAAGCGCGCACGCGGATACGCAAGGTGAAAGAGAATCTAGTGGCCTGCAAAACATTGCTGCACTGCAAGAAGGACGAATTGAAGAAGCTCTGGCTGGAAGGACTTGAATACAAATACATGATACAACTCTTGGAGGAAATGTAAGTGGAATCGAAAAAGAACACGAGCTCTTTATGCAAATGTTTTTGTTTGGGTTACAGTGAGAAGATGACTGAAGTGCCTAAAACATTAAATATCCATTGGAATAAGAAACAATATCTGCATGCCACACAACTGGTGGTTGAGGCAGTGGGTCTGGGCAAAGGTTCTTTGGTTGGTGTGGATGCCATCAAGGAATTGAGCCATGAGTTGGAGCAGAAGAAGGAGCAGTTGCATGTGAAGTTGATGTACGAATTGAAGCAGCATCTGTATGTGAAGCCCAGTCAAGAGGTGCTGAATATACGGCGATCCGGCAGCAATCGCGATGGTTTTATGAACTCTCCGTTGCAGCGTAGCGTCGAGTTAAGACTATCTTCACGCCAGAAAGGGAATAATGTGCGGAGAAATCTCATGGAAAATACCAAGTAAGCCTTATTTCAATTAGTCTCATGCCTAACCATCTAATTAAATGATTTGTTTTGTGGTTTGAATTAGATTTGCGTTGAGCGATAATGAATTTGAAGTCGTTGAAGACCTCAACACCACCGACCCGGAGTCGGACAGTTACCATTTCATGTCCGTGCTGGTCAAGAGCCTAGCCCTGCTGGAGAAAATTCCGTTTGCATTGAAAGAAATCCGTGACGAGATGAATCAGGAGCTGTTTCAAATCGTCCAACGCGCTTCTTATCATATCATGGATGTGATGCAAATGCAGCCGCCTTCAACGGACTCTGCGAAGCAGGCGAAACAATTATCGCTTGTCGAATTGGTGCAGACTTTGTTCGAGCAGTTCAAACACATCGGCAAGGCACATTCGAATGTTTTACAACATTTCGCGCGTGCTTGTCGAGCGCATAAAGTCGATGCGAAACTGTACGACATTAAATCCTACTGGAATCAAGTGCAGGCTGTTCTGCAGCAGTTTCTCAACGACTATTTAGATGTGCAGAATATTAATAATGATGTGCAAATGATTCCCGATAGTTTTACGAACCCCAATGATATATCTGCGCATTTTTCAAGGCGCAAACAGCAGGGGTAAGAGAAATTTCAAACCCTGTTTATTACGGAATGATAAATTGTTTCCGTTGTGTTTTTCATAGGAAGAAGAAAGCAATGTTTAAATTCGACGGCGCTCTCAGTGCAGACAATAAGGAGCCGAGCGAAAGCACAAAGCGGAGAGACAAAGTATTCCTGTGTCCGCCGCATCATAACAACATTTTGTACATTTTTATTCCATTCATGATTTTCGTCGAGGATATCGAGCATATTTTAGAAATGCAGCAAGGGTAATTGTTCTACGTTTGATATGTTTTTATATCTTTAACATACGATTTGCTTTTTTAGAGCTCAATGCACTTTGCATCATTTTCTTACGGATTACGTGAAGAACACCTTTCTTACCCGTCGTCATATTGCAACATTATCACGCATTGAGTCTTCTGTGCGCGCATCTGATGCATGGAAATCGACAGTATTATTGGACGCCAGTACCGATTACAAACCACTTCTAATTGTAATTTGCTGAAGTGTAAGCTAGTGAATGTCGGAATTAATGTTTGAATTGATTTTAGAGTTCAGTCAACGTGGAGAAAGTGATTAGGGACTGGCGAAAAGTATTGGCATCGCTCCCATTCTACGGCGAAGACGTCGTGAAGTACGCTTGTAATGCGCTGAAGGATTATCGCGAGACCTGCAACGCCGCTTATTGCGGTATAGTTCAACCGCATTCGGAGGATCGTCGTATTCTCAGCGCAACATGGTTGAAAGACGATGATATTAGCCGATTTTTAAAGTATGTAGATGTCTTTTAGTTGGCATATTATATTACTTAAATTCTTGTTTTTATTAGATCTTTGCCAAATTGGCAAAATCTGAAGGCAATTCAAGAATTCCAAGCGCGAAACGCCCGCAGGCGCACCATGCGAAGAGAGCATACCCTCGAGGAGGAGAGCCCCGAGGATGTCAGACAGCGCAATCGACGCGAGGCGGAGATGCTCGCGAGCAATCTCAGCGAAGACGGCGTCGGTGCCAGCGAAATCTTATCCGATATGGCATTACTCAAAGAGTTGGCACAACTCCAAGAGAGTATGGAATGGTTTTCAGTACAAATGTTGCAATTCGCGAGTGAATTCCGCCAAGATCCGACTCTATCTCCGGCTGGAATCACCGACCAACCACCACCTGCCGTTTCACCAACGACCCTCCAGCAGTTAACGAGCGTCGCCCAAGACTTCGACGAGTTAGCCAACACTTGCTTGCTGCTGCTGCATTTGGAAGTGCGCGTGCAGTGCTTCCATTACCTGCTGGCGCCCAGCGAATACAACAAGGAGACGCACGAACCGGATCCGAAGGTGTTGGAATTGAGTCGCGTGCTTGCAAACGTCGACGAAGCAATGACCTCCAGTCTACACCCACGCAAATGCAAAGTAATCCCCCTTTCATTACCCATATCGAATTTCTTGTTAACATTGCTTTCTTGCAGTATATCTTTGAAGGATTAGGACATCTCATTGCGAAGATCCTGATCAGTTCATCGCAGTACATGCAGATGATCGACGAGGCGGGCATTCAGCGCATGTGTCGCAACGTGTTCGCCCTGCAGCAGACGCTCACCAACATTACGATGACGCGTGAGGTGGCGCTTGACCATGCGCGCCATTATTTCGAGTTGTTCTTCCTCGAGCCCGAAGAGATACTCGGCGGCATCATGGAGAAGGGGCCGCAGTTCTCCGAGTTGGAGTATATGAACGCATTCCAACTGCTGCATCGCAGTCAGAAGGGCACGAAAGCGTACGCTGTTACGGCGCACCTGGAGCGCCTCTCCGACATTCTTGGTGAGGTCGGCGTCACCGTGTAGTTGTTGCTTTCGGATAGAATTATATTATACATGCAGGAACTAAAACGTAACATGGAGAATCGACGAGTGCCCGTAGGTGGTAATCGTGGTAATATCAAAATGCTTTATCAATAATTGCTGTAAAAAAATGTTGGATGAATTGATGTCTTTCAGCGAGGCATGATTAAAGATTTATAGTTCGTCGCGAAGCGCTTTCATGTTTTGATTCTCGTTGAGGGGTAGCGTGTCCCAGAGCGATTGGCGATTGCCGAGGGCTTCCGTGTTCTCCATGACAAACTCCGTCGGTGATTTGATGTGCAAGTATTGCAAATTCTCCTCCGTATTGGGGGATTGTTTGTCCCAAATTGCTTTGCCAAATTTCGGCGTGCTTCAAGAGTTATACAAATTGTAAATGTATTATAAGTATTTAAATATGGCATTGTTTTTTACCCCATTTTAGCAAAGTTCACCCACAAGTTCTGCATCATATCACACATCGCGCGATCCTGCTCGGTGGAGGTAACATCGATATTCGTCGATAACACCATGATGGTATCATCCCCATGCGAGGTTCCTACAACAAAGGTAATCAATCTGTTTTCCTATTATGTGTTTACATAACTTTACCATAAGAAATTTTACTCTTTGTCCGCGCATTCTGCTTACTATTCGCCCCTTGGTACGAATAATAATAGTAGTAAGTGTCCGCTGTGTTAGCGGCAGCATGCAAACGAACCGCCCGTTCCATATCAGCGAGAAACAAGCGATCGCTGATCATTTGCACTAATTGCGGATACGTTTCCATGCTAATCGACTTGGCGCCGAAGTAGAATTCGCGTATTTTGTGTGTCACCGCCGTGATGTCGTTCGGATGCACCGTATTGTTGTAGTCCAGAATGAACGGAAGCAGATACTCGAAACGGTTGTTAATTTCGGATAGTTTATCATCGAAAGCGAATTCAGCGGCGGGGTAGAGACCTTCCGCCTGCACATTGCTGAAGATGATGGGAACGTTCAGAATGTCTTTGGCTTTGAGCAGACGGTAGGGGTGGTCGGTGAGGATGGGGTCGTCGGACCATTTGTCGACCACCACGCCAAACGGCGAAAAGGGATTGTATAACCATGGCTAAAACGATCCTATTAGATATCACCAAGCGGCTAAGAGTAGTTAAGAATTACTTGGAAATGTTTAACAGCAGCGACAATTTGTCTTGCCGGTCGATATTTCAAACATTTCAGCATCTCCTTGGTGTCGTACGCGGGACATCCGAGTAGTTCGCTAAGTTTCACAGCCTTTTCGCGGCCCTTCTCCATGATTACCCAAGGGTTGAGTGCGCATCCGCTTTGGGCAATGGCTTGATTGAACAATTGCACAGCTAGAATCAAATTCATTTGTAATCTCATCTTTTAAGCGACAGTTTAATTGTTTTTTTCTTATACTTGGACTGGAAGTTAAAGTGTGAATGTGAACGCTGGCTCCACCGGCGGACATCCCTGTGAGCGTGATACTATCGGGATTACCACCAAAGTTTCGAATGTTTTCTTTGATCCATCGCAGAGCCAGTTTCTGATCCTTGAGGCCCATGTTACCCGGCAGGAAGCGGCTTTCGGTTGTCAGGAAACCTTCAACAGCAGATTTGATGACATTGCAGTTATTTAGTGAACTAAACAGTATACCTAGTGGTCCTAAACGGTAGTTGAAAGACACATAAACCACGTCGCGATCCATGAGATAACGCTCGCCATAGCTTCCGCCGCTGTTGAACATGAATGCACCGCCGTGGATGTAAACGATGACATTTTTTAACGTTCCAGGGGTTACTTCCGGTGTGTAGACGTTCACATGGAGGCAATCCTCATCGCCTATTAAATAATTTACGGTTAAAATTAAGATGATTAGGATTTATATGAGCATACCTCGAACGTAATCTTCGCCAGGCGCTGTGTAGTGGTAGTATTGTAAGCAGGTTGTAAGAGTTTTCGCTTGCCACACACCAAACCATGGTTTTATCGGTCGAGGATCCTTTCAATGACAAAAATGATTTGAAATTACTTTCCTACTTTACTGGTAACGGTTTTACAACATCTTTGTTGATTTAATCGTAATGCATTTCTTATCAATTTGATATTTTCCTGCTAGCTTTCCTGCTGTTTTCGAATTTATTATGTTTTTGTTTTGGAGATTTTGCGAGGGCTTTCGGTAATATGCAATTTGCATGAGTTGTACGTACTTCGAAACGATTTTTACCAACCGGTGGACGCGCATAGGGCACTCCTTCAAACGCGTAGTATGTGCGACCGTTGGGCGATAGCTTGGTGTAGCCTTGAACCTTGCCGGTCGGCAACGTGATTTCTGGATCGGTCGACACGCCGACGCCGACTCCAGTGTTTATCACTAAAATTCTCAATTGTACTATGTATGTGTTTTCTTTGGTCCTCATCATTAAGGGGTAACACCACAGTAGAGAGCGTAAATTTAACGTAATTTTTCGATTTTTTTTTAATGGAACGAATTGTTGAATGATAATTATTTTTAGGGATGTTATTAAGCATCTCATGAACTTTCAAAAATTAGTATTGTATATAAAAAAAATATTGCATAATGGCCGCCCAGCCAACAGTTCCGAGGAACTATTTTCCAAAAATGGCTATGCGGCACGGAGTAGAAGTGCAGCAAAAATTAATCTTCAACAATATATTTAAATTTTCCTTAAATTACATTAGTATAGCTAGCGAAGTACGTAGGGGATTTTGAAACTATTAATTTTTGTTGAAATG